>WNGS01017807.1:0-14557 GCA_020271785.1 Procambarus virginalis | reverse complement strand
ATATGAGTTAAGACGTTCTCGTTCGTTGCTCTGAAAGATGCGCCGTTCAAGTTGTGTAATGACATTATCCAAAGTGTTCTTGGTATGGAAAAGTGCAGCGTGTCCGTTTGAACGAACAATTAAAGCAAAGTGTTAGTGGCGGGACATACGATAAGTTCCCCTACGCCGGTCGGGAGCCGACGGGAGCCGGTCGGCCGAGCGGACAGCACGCTGGACTTGTGATCCTGTGGTCCCGGGTTCGACCCGGGCGCCGGAGAGAAACAATGGGCAGAGTTTCTTTCACCCTGCGCCCCTGTTACCTAGCAGTAAAATAGGTATCTGGGTGTTAGTCAGCTGTCACGGGCTGCTTCCTGGGGGTGTAGGCTGGTCGAGGACCGGGCCGCGGGGACACTAAAGCCCCGAAATCATCTCAAGATAACCTCAAGATAACGCTGGGCAACCCAGGCTGTATTGGTCAATACAGTGTGGCTGTATTGGTCAATACAGTGTGGCTGTATTGGTCATCTGGACGTTGAATGTCCTGTGGAGATGGCCGACCGTCTCATTACCTTCCAGGAGCAGATCTTTCCCCTCCTGCAGAGGGAGGAAATCTCCCTTGAGCGGCAGTCAACCAGGCAATGCGGAGGAACTGATTGCTGGTGACTGCAAGCTTAAGCTTAACGCGTGGATCAAGCTGGGAGTCGTATTCTGATGCGCTGCTTGGGGAAGTGCACGCTTCAGGGAGCTTCATGTGAGGTGAGTGTAGTGAGGTTAAATCATCCGGCAACCCAGCCTCCTCTTTTGCCCTTGCCACATCCTGTGGCTTAATCTTCAGCAATCAATCATCCTCGTGTTTAGACAGTATTTTTTGTAACTATGTGGATCATCGTGCAAATATTGACTTAATGAACAACTAGAAAACAGCGTTTTGGTACTATCCCCATTGTTGTGTGAGGCAGGTGTTGAGGGTCGTGGTGTGAGGCAGGTGTTGAGGGGTCGTGGTGTGAGGCAGGTGTTGAGGGTCGTGGTGTGAGGCAGGTGTTGAGGGTGTGGTGTGAGGCAGGTGTTGAGGGGTCGTGGTGTGAGGCAGGTGTTGAGGGTCGTGGTGTGAGGCAGGTGTTGAGGGTCGTGGTGTGAGGCAGGTGTTGAGGGGTCGTGGTGTGAGGCAGGTGTTGAGGGGTCGTGGTGTGAGGCAGGTGTTGAGGGTCGTGGTGTGAGGCAGGTGTTGAGGGGTCGTGGTGTGAGGCAGGTGTTGAGGGTCGTGGTGTGAGGCAGGTGTTGAGGGTCGTGGTGTGAGGCAGGTGTTGAGGGTCGTGGTGTGAGGCAGGTGTTGAGGGTCGTGGTGTGAGGCAGGTGTTGAGGGGTCGTGGTGTGAGGCAGGTGTTGAGGGGTCGTGGTGTGAGGCAGGTGTTGAGGGTCGTGGTGTGAGGCAGGTGTTGAGGGGTCGTGGTGTGAGGCAGGTGTTGAGGGTCGTGGTGTGAGGCAGGTGTTGAGGGGTCGTGGTGTGAGGCAGGTGTTGAGGGGTCGTGGTGTGAGGCAGGTGTTGAGGGGTCGTGGTGTGAGGCAGGTGTTGAGGGGTCGTGGTGTGAGGCAGGTGTTGAGGGTCGTGGTGTGAGGCAGGTGTTGAGGGGTCGTGGTGTGAGGCAGGTGTTGAGGGTCGTGGTGTGAGGCAGGTGTTGAGGGTCGTGGTGTGAGGCAGGTGTTGAGGGTCGTGGTGTGAGGCAGGTGTTGAGGGTCGTGGTGTGAGGCAGGTGTTGAGGGGTCGTGGTGTGAGGCAGGTGTTGAGGTGTCGTGGTGTGAGGCAGGTGTTGAGGGGTCGTGGTGTGAGGCAGGTGTTGAGGGTCGTGGTGTGAGGCAGGTGTTGAGGGGTCGTGGTGTGAGGCAGGTGTTGAGGGTCGTGATGTGAGGCAGGTGTTGAGGGTCGTGGTGTGAGGAGGTGTTGAGGGGTCGTGTGTGAGGCAGGTGTTGAGGGTCGTGGTGTGAGGCAGGTGTTGAGGGGTCGTGTGTGAGGCAGGTGTTGAGGGGTCGTGGTGTGACCACTGCCGATGTTTCATGTTTTTATTTTATTATTATTATATTATCATCATCTTCTACCACAGACGTGGCCACACATTTACAATGCTAACCAGCATATATACATTTTCTTCTGTCCTCCATGGACAGGGTTAGAGGTGTGGTAAACATATAGTTCAGTGATTAATTGAACAATCAACCACAGAAGGTGATTGTAGTGTTATTAAAGTGCTAATCTAAGCTACAAACATAAGTACATAAGTACACTGATTTACGGCTGTCATACAAAATCAGTGTTCGATGTGTGTCTTTTTACTTATAATCATTAATGTGCGTTTACAAGGTGAAATGCAATTCTGACCAGCTTCTACATATCATTTATGCACATACATACATACATACATACATACATACATACATACATACATACATACATACATACATACATACATACATATACATATATACACACCTACAGATATACATTTATGTTTCTCCTATTTTGACAGGGTAAGATAGCTGCTATATAAATTAGTGTGTTACTAAGCACTTAACCACGGAAATTGATAAAGGTGCTTCTACAAGCTCAGGTTATAGTTACATCACAAACACTGTATAACTGATTCAATACATAGTCAATCTTGGGTACAAGTCCAATATATCAAGTGTTCCAGTGTTCATATAGTATTTACAGAGTTAAGCATTCCTCAGCCCAGGAGGGCGAAAGTCAGTTAATATGGCGCATTCTACAATATATTGTTCAAGGGAGTGCAGGTTTTCTCTTTCACAAAGTTGACACAAGGTGTATTGGACATTTGGGCTCGAGAGCCCAACCACGGTGTTTGATTGCCCAACAACGAACTACACTGTCGAGTCTAAGAACGGATCACTAGCCCTGTCCATGGTGGACACATAACAACGTGTACGTATACTTAGCAGTGTTGTGACTCAACAACCACACCAGTGATACACAACGAGCTAGTCCAAACTAGGATATTAGCGCATCTAACTCCGACCCAAAGAGAAGTCAGGTTGCTGCTACATCAATGTAAATAAATTAATTCCTCACAGAGAAAATTTAACGAATTTAATACAACTTTTGAGAAATATTGACTTATTTTATATTTAGCTTCACACAATATGTTGTTTTAGTTTTAATTCTCGAGCCGCAGGATGGAGAATGGGTTGACGCCACTCCCATCTTCCGCTTCCTTTTTAGAAAGACATTAATGGGGGGAAACAAGGCAGAGAATGGGTGTGAGGAGTGTGGTGGTGGTGGACACTCCTGCCCTCTTGTGGTCGTTGGTGATATCACTAATGAGGGAGCTCCTCACAAACCTATCCTGGCCCGCTACCGAGTGGCCAGGCTGGTGGCCCACCCTCTGCGGTGGCCAGGCTGGTGGTCCACCCTCTCTGTGGTGGCCAGGCTGGTGGTCCACCCTCTCTGTGGTGGCCAGGCTGGTGGTCCACCCTCTCTGTGGTGGCCAGGCTGGTGGTCCACCCTCTCTGTGGTGGCCAGGCTGGTGGTCCACCCTCTCTGTGGTGGCCAGGCTGGTGGCCCACCCTCTCTGTGGTGGCCAGGCTGGTGGTCCACCCTCTGGGGTGGCCAGGCTGGTGGTCCACCCTCTGTGGTGGCCAGGCTGGTGGTCCACCCTCTGGGGTGGCCAGGCTGGTGGTCCACCCTCTGGGGTGGCCAGGCTGGTGGCCCACCCTCTCTGTGGTAGCCCACCCTCCCTGTGGTGGCCCACCCTCTCTGTGGTGGCCCACCCTCCCTGTGGTGGCCCACCCTCTCTGTGGTGGCCCACCCTCCCTGTGGTGGCCGGGCTGGTGGTCCACCCTCTGTGGTGGCCGGGCTGGTGGTCCACCCTCTCTGTGGTGGCCGGGCTGGTGGCCCACCCTCTCTGTGGTGGCCAGGCTGGTGGTCCACCCTCTCTGTGGTGGCCAGGCTGGTGGTCCACCCTCTCTGTGGTGGCCAGGCTGGTGGTCCACCCTCTCTGTGGTGGCCGGGCTGGTGGTCCACCCTCTGTGGTGGCCAGGCTGGTGGCCCACCCTCTCTGTGGTGGCCAGGCTGGTGGCCCACCCTCTCTGTGGTGGCCAGGCTGGTGGCCCACCCTCTCTGTGGTGGCCAGGCTGGTGGCCCACCCTCTCTGTGGTGACCGGGCTGGTGGTCCACCTCTGTGGTGGCCAGGCTGGTGGTCCACCCTCTCTGTGGTGGCCAGGCTGGTGGCCCACCCTCTCTGTGGTGGCCAGGCTGGTGGTCCACCCTCTCTGTGGTGGCCGGGCTGGTGGTCCACCCTCTCTGTGGTGGCCGGGCTGGTGGTCCACCCTCTCTGTGGTGGCCCACCCTCCCTGTGGTGGCCCACCCTCTCTGTGGTGGCTGGGCTGGTGGCCCACCCTCTCTGTGGTGGCTAGGCTGGTGGCCCACCTCTGTGGTGGCCGGGCTGGTGGTCCACTCTCTCTGTGGTGGCTAGGCTGGTGGCCCACCTCTGTGGTGGCCGGGCTGGTGGTCCACCCTCTCTGTGGTGGCCAGGCTGGTGGCCCACCCTCTCTGTGGTGGCCGGGCTGGTGGCCCACCCTCTCTGTGGTGGCCAGGCTGGTGGTCCACCCTCTCTGTGGTGGCCAGGCTGGTGGTCCACCCTCTCTGTGGTGACCGGGCTGGTGGTCCACCCTCTCTGTGGTGGCCGGGCTGGTGGTCCACCCTCTCTGTGGTGGCCGGGCTGGTGACCCACATCTGTGGTGGCCAGGCTGGTGGCCCACTCTCTCTGTGGTGGCCAGGCTGGTGGCCCACCCTCTCTGTGGTGGCCAGGCTGGTGGTCCACCCTCTCTGTGGTGGCCGGGCTGGTGGCCCACATCTGTGGTGGCCAGGCTGGTGGCCCACCCTCTCTGTGGTGGCCGGGCTGGTGGCCCACATCTGTGTTGGCCAGGCTGGTGGCCCACCCTCTCTGTGGTGGCCGGGCTGGTGGCCCACATCTGTGGTGGCCAGGCTGGTGGTCCACCCTCACTGTGGTGGCCGGGCTGGTGGCCCACATCTGTGGTGGCCATGCTGGTGGCCCACCCTCTCTGTGGTGGCCGGGCTGGTGGCCCACATCTGTGGTGGCCGGGCTGGTGGCCCACATCTGTGGTGGTCGGGCTGGTGGCCCACCCTCTCTGTGGTGGCCGGGCTGGTGGTCCACCCTCTCTGTGGTGGCCGGGCTGGTGGCCCACCCTCTCTGTGGTAGCCGGGCTGGTAGCCCACATCTGTGGTGGCCAGGCTGGTGGCCCACCCTCTCTGTGGTGGCCGGGCTGGTGGCCCACATCTGTGGTGGCCAGGCTGGTGGCCCACCCTCTGTGGTGACAACTGAATTGACCAGCTCTGTTGTATTGATCACCTCTACTGTACTTACCTATCAGTGACTACGGGGCAGTGAGGTCTAGCTCTTCATGCCCCGCCTCCCAGCCTTGTCGTACCTGTTGCGTTAAAGCTTTACTATTCTAACAATTAATTAAAACCTTTATAGTGATTGTTAGAAAACCTTTCATAAGACAAATTTAAAATAGAAAAGCAAATTTTCTAATTTAGAAAACCTTCCTAAATGTTGTGGATGGAGGTGGCTTCCACAACTTCTCTTAGTGCATTCCACTTGTTGACCTCCCGTACAGGGTCGAGTATTTCCTTATATTTCTTCGACTCATTTGTGACTCCAGCTTCCACTTGTGTCCTCTTGTCCTTCTTTCTCTCAACTCAAAGAGACTGTCCTTTTCCACCTTGTCTATTTCGCTCAGTATCTTGTACGTTATCACCATATCTCCTCTATTTATTCTGTCCTATAAGGCTGTGAGATCCAGTTCCTTCAACCTATCCCCGTAACATAGCCCTCTAAGTAAGCAACCCGTCCTCGCAAATTCGTATAGTCAGTATTGACTTATTAAATATGTGCATAGGTGACATACTTAATATAATAGTTTCCCTTGAAAACCTTCATAGAAAACACTGACCTTACCTAACCTACTTAGTATGTTAAGATAAGCATCTTAGTGCTTCGTAATTACAATTATTACCTAACCTATACCTATAATAGGTTAAGTAACAATTGTAATTACAAAGCTATAAGATGCTTATTTTAACATACTAAGTAGGTTAGGTAAGGTCGGTGTTTTCTATGAAGCTTTTCAAGGGAAACTATTATGTTAAGTATGTCACCTATGCACATATTTAATATGTCAATATTGACTATACGAATTTGCGAGGACGGGTTGAAATAAGCTATTGGGCTCTATCATATCTACATTTGAAACTGTGTATGGAGTCAGCCTCCACCACATCGCTGCCTAATGCATTCCACCTGTTAACTACTCTGACACTAAAAACGTTCTTTCTAACGTCCCTGTTTTGTGTACCAAGTTTCCACCTGTGTTCCCCTTGCTTGCTTACCACCTGTGCTAAATAGTTTATCGTTATCTACCCTGTCAATTTATCTGAGAATATTATAGATAGCGATGATGTCTCTCCTAACTTTTTCTGTCTTTCAGTGTTGTGAAGTTTAGTTCTAGTAGTCGTTCCTCGTAGTTCATACCCCTCATCTCGTTGCAACCCGTCCTCGCAAATTCGTATAGTCAATATTGACTTATTAAATATGTGCATAAGTGACATACTAAACATAATAGTTTACCTTGAAAAGCTTCATAGAAAACACCGACCTTACCTAACCTTGTTAGTATGTTAAGATAAGCATCTTATAGCTTCGTAATTACAATTGTTACTTAACCTATTATAGGTATAGGTATATAGATACCTATTATAGGTATAGGTTAAGTAATAATTGTAATTACGAAGCTATAAGATGCTTATCTTAACATACTAACAAGGTTAGGTAAGGTCGGTGTTTTCTATGAAGCTTTTCAAGGTAAACTATTATGTTTAGTATATCACCTATGCACGTATTTAATAAGTCAATATTGACTATACGAATTTGCGAGGACGGGTTGCTCGTTGATGAGGGGAGAGAACTCATCAGCCTGGTGGCATACCTCTGAACCTTTTCTAACTTTGTTTTGTGTTTAACTAGATGTGGACTCCACGTTGGAGCCGCATACTCCAGTACTGGTCTGACATATGAGGTATACAAGGTTCTGAATGATAACTTAAACAAGTTTCTAATGGCAGTTCTTATGTTCGCCAGCCTTGCATTTGACGGTGATGATATACTTTTGATGTGGGCTTCAGGGGACAGGTCAGGTGTGATATCAACCCCCAGATCTTTCTTTTTGATTTCTGAAGGATTTCATCTCCTGTTACCTTGTGTTTGGCGTCCTGTTTCCCATACCTATCTTCATCGCTTTACACTTGCTTGAGTTAAAATCTAGTAGCCGTTTGCAGGGCCATTCCTTTTGTCTGTCCAGGTCATCTTGTAGTCTCTTGCTGTCCTCCTCTGTCTTAATCCTTCTCATAATTTTAACATCATTAGCTAAATGAGGCATGTGTATATACCCTCTGAAAGATCATTTACGTATATCAGAAACAAAATAGGTCCGAGTATAGAACCCTGTGGGACTCCGCTGGTGTCACCAAACCATTCTGAGGTCTTACCCCAGTCACCCCGTAACTCTTGTTTGTATGTTTGTGTGTTTCGATGGTAGGAGAAAACTTGAAGAAACTACAAATGAGACTGTGACATGTTTGTTTTGTGTATGTGTTTATGCAAGTTTGTATGTTCATGTTTGCATGTGCAGGTGAAACTGTGGCAAGAGTATTCTGTATGCGTTTGTGCATTTGAGAATGAGAAGACCTAAATAATTATCTAGAATCTCTTTCATCTGTGGAAAATTGTTATGGTGCCTATATGCATAGGGAGAACGCGGACTCGGTTTCACATATTAAGTTACATATGTGCTGGATGTTTGTTAGGTTAGGTTAAGTTAGGTAAGATGGGTTATTGTAGATAGGTCAGGTAAGTTAGGTAAGTTAGGTTAGTTAAGTTATAACCTGTTATGTGTAAGATAGGTTAACCAGACAAATGACTGTATACCTAAACCAGTAGTTACAGTTTAGTGATTATGGGAGAAACAATGATATTTAAGGTAAGTATTAAAAGAACGTTGGTGATTATATACATTGAGGAATAATAGTCATGGAAACACGTGGAAAATGTACCCTGTTTGCGCCCTTCCACTCTGCCCTGCCTCTCTGCCCTGCCTCTGCGCCCTGCCTCTGCACCCTGCCTCTCTGCCCTACCTCTGCGCCCTGCCTCTGCACCCTACCTCTGCGCCCTGCCTCTGCGCCCTGCCTCTCTGCCCTACCTCTGCGCCCTGCCTCTCTGCCCTGCCTCTGCACCCTGCCTCTCCACGTTTTGCCTCTGCACCCTGCCTCTCCACGTTTTTGCCTCTGCACCCTGCCTCTGCATCCTGCCACCAGCTGGCAGGGTGACCCACCGCCCATCCTGGTCACCTCCACACCCACCACCCACAGACAGGGAGGCCAGCCACCTTCTGCTACCATCACCAGAAGTGAGGCGAGACCAAAGAGCCTGAGCTCAACCCCCGCGAGCACAAATAGGTGAGTACCACCACCGACACCATCGTCGTCATCTCTGCGGTACCCGTAGGTCCATACACTCGGGTCTAAGAGCGAGGATAAGATCCTAATGACGGGGGGTGAGAGTAAGGCACTCTCTGCTCCCCTCTGCCTCTTATTTAAGGCCCAACCTCTGATAACAGACGACCACCGAGCCTCCCTACAGCCTCTTCTGTCGTTGGCTCCCGATTTTCAACTTTATTCGCGTTCCAGGACCTTAGTGGGTCTCTTCCAGGAGTCATTGTATTCAACATTCATATTCAACAGTTACCTGCAGCTTTAAGGAGCACACAGGAACCAGCAACAACACCTGCCTTTGTCAGGTAACAAGTGGACAATATGTAGTCTGCATTCGTCAAAGAAAGCCTCACCTTGAATAGAGAATAGGGGAAAGCGAAGAGAAATAGTGGTTGAGAAAAGGACAGGAATTGGGGACCACTGAGATGAAAAGTGAGAGGTAATGGGAGCCGGGCCCATGAATGGGGGATTGGTGATGTCCCCGTGACATTGGTGATGGGACTTTGCAATCAATAACCAATGGAAATTGTCTTCCATTATGAGTGTGGTGTAGGGGTGAGTATGAGCCATGCTGATGAGTCTACCTGTACCTGACCGGGTCACTCCCTGTATAACGTATGAGGCAACTGTCCAGTACTGTCCAGCATGAGTACTAACTGTCCAGTATAACAGCCGAGGGGCCCAGAGACACGTCAAAGTGTTCCACAACCAATGAGTACCCACCTACGGGTTACTCATGCCCGTGCCCCCACTCATGGTGACTTACTCACCACTAATCAATCCAGTATAAGCGGGTCTCAACGACCTGTTTAGACCGTCAACAGCAAGCTTTCCTCCGAAGTGAGTTTGTGTCACTTGTGTATTTCTGGATGTTGTTGCTGTTATAGATTCAGCTACTCGGAACACGTTCCAAGTAGCACGGACTATGGTGAGCCCGTAACTTACCTGGCACAGGAGCGGGGCAAGTAGCACGGGCTATGGTGAGCCCGTGTGTATTTCTGGAGTTGTGGGAGTGTCAGCGGCGTGTGAGTTGGAATAACAGCGGCGGCGGAGGCGCGGAACTACTCGCATTACCCCGCGCAAACAATAGCTGGTTGAGGCAGTGGTGTTGACGGGGGGGGGGGGCACCTGCTGGCAAGGACACCTGTCAATACACTCACCCGCCAGCTGTCTCGTTTAGTCACACCTGCGAATCCAATCGCCAGACGGAAACTTTTGTTTTGTGAGAATGATAAATGAATACAATCACCTGACTGGCATGTGTGTGACTGACTACAATGAGTCCCACAATCAATCAATCTCAATAGACTGACTACAATCTGTCTCTACAATCAGTCTTATGTGATTGTAAATACAATCACATAAGTCGTCTTTATGGCCGTCATGTGAGTCAGTCATCTGTGAGACCCGCACCTGTGAATACACTCACCTGGTGGCCGACCCACACTGACTCACCAGACTGTTGTTGTTGTTGCAGCATAATTCGCACTATAAGCGACCAGTGTCGTTGTGTTGGGAAGAAAACTCGTTTTGGCTCTTTTTCTTTTTTTACATATGTAGGTTATGCTATTAGTGTTAATTGGTTATCTTGAGGTTATCTTGAGATGCTTTCGGGGCTTAGCGTCCCCGCGGCCCGGTCCTTGACCAGGCCTTCTTTTCGTTACACATCCCCAGGAAGTAGCCCGTAGCAGCTGTCTTGCTCCCAGGTACCTATTTACTGCTAGATAACAGGGGGCATCAGGGTTAAAGAAATTCATTTGTTTCCGCCTCCACCGGGATCGAACTCGGAACCTCAGGACTACGAATATGAAGCGCTGTCCACTCAGCTGTCATGCCCCCGGGACACGAATTGGATTGTGTCCAGGATACAATTGTTAAAATGTAATAAACTTGTTGATTTTACAATTCTCTTTGTTTCTGATTAATAACAAAAAGAATTTGGCGTTCCCTGACACTCGTAGTTTGAAGCTGTCAGTCCCTGTCACTTGTGGCTTGAAGCTGTCAGTCCCTGACACTTGTAACTTGAAGCTGTCAGTCCCTGACACTTGTGGCTTGAAGCTGTCAGTCCCTGTCACTTGTGGCTTGAAGCTGTCAGTCCCTGACACTTGTAACTTGAAGCTGTCAGTCCCTGACACTTGTGGCTTGAAGCTGTCAGTCCCTGTCACTTGTGGCTTGAAGCTGTCAGTCCCTGACACTTGTAACTTGAAGCTGTCAGTCCCTGACACTTGTGGCTTAAAGCTGTCAGTCCCTGTCACTTGTGGCTTGAAGCTGTCAGTCCCTGACACTTGTGGCTTGAAGCTGTCAGTCCCTGACACTTGTGGCTTGAAGCTGTCAGTCCCTGACACTTGTGGCTTGAAGCTGTCAGTCCCTGACACTTGTGGCTTGAAGCTGTCAGTCCCTGTCTCTTGTGGCTTGAAGGTGTCAGTTCCTGACACTTGTAATTTGAAGCTGTCAGTCCCTGACACTTGTGGCTTGAAGCTGTCAGTCCCTGACACTTGTAACTTGAAGCTGTCAGTCCCTGACACTTGTAACTTGAAGCTGTATGTCCCTGACACTTGTGGCTTGAAGCTGTCAGTCCCTGACACTTGTAACTTGAAGCTGTCAGTCCCTGACACTTGTGGCTTGAAGCTGTCAGTCCCTGACACTTGTGGCTTGAAGCTGTCAGTCCCTGACACTCGTGGCTTGAAGCTGTCAGTCCCTGACACTCGTGGCTTGAAGCTGTCAGTTTCTGACGCTTGTGGCTTGAAGCTGTCAGTCCGTGTCACTTGTGGCTTGAAGCTGTCAGTCCGTGATACTTGTGGCCTGAAGCTGTCAGTCCTTGACACTTGTGGCTTGAAGCTGTCAGTCCTTGACACTTGTGCCTTGAAGCTGTCAGTCCTTGACACTTGTGGCTTGAAGCTGTCAGTCTCTGCATGACACTTGTGGCTTTAAACTGTCAGTCCCTGACACTTGTGGCTTGAAGCTGTCAGTCCCTGACACTTGTGGCTTGAAGCTGTCAGTCCCTGACACTTGTAGTTTGAAGCTGTCAGTCCCTGACACTTATGGCTTGAAGCTGTCAGTCCCTGACGCTTGTGGCTTAAAGACAAATGTATGTGAATGCATGTGTGTGTGTGTATATATGTATGTATACATGTATGTATATATGTATATGAACGTATATGTGTGTGTGTGTGTGTGTATGTATATGTATGTGTATAAAGTATATATGGAAGCTGATCAGAATTACATTTCACCTTTGTAAATGCACATTAATGACATATCGAACACTTTATGTAGGGCATACGTAAATCTGTGTATCTATGTATTTACGTATGTAGGTTAGCTTAGCATTTTAAAAGCACCGAATCACCTTCTGTGGATCATTGTTCAATAAACCCTTGAACTGTGTGTTTAACACATCTCTAACCCTGTCCATGGAGGACAGAAGAAAATGTATATATGCTGGTTAGCATTGTAAATGTGTGGCCACGACTGTGGTAGAAAAAAAAACTGCAACTCTCTTCTGTAGCACACACGGCATGCATCTCTTTGTTCAGTAGCACACACCCTGCAACCTTTCACTCTAGGACACACACCCCTGCAACTCTTCACTCTTGGACACTCTAGGACACACCCTCTGCCACCCTTCACTCTAGGACACCACCCTGCCACCCTTCACTCTAGGACACCACCCTGCCACCCTTCACTCTGGGACAACCACCCTGCCACCCTTCACTCTAGGACACCACCCTGCCACCCTTCACTCTGGGACAACCACCCTGCCACCCTTCACTCTAGGACACCACCCTGCCACCCTTCACTCTAGGACAACCACCCTGCCACCCTTCACTCTAGGACACCACCCTGCCACCCTTCACTCTAGGACAACCACCCTGCCACTCTTCACTCTGGGACAACCACCCTGCCACTCTTCACTCTGGGAACACTACCCTGCCACCCTTCACTCTAGGACAACCACCCTGCCACCCTTCACTCTAGGACACCACCCTGCCACCCTTCACTCTAGGACAACCACCCTGCCACCCTTCACTCTGGGACACCACCCTGCCACTCTTCACTCTAGGACAACCACCCTGCCACCCTTCACTCTGGGACAACCACACTGCCACCCTTCACTCTGGGACACCACCCTGCCACCCTTCACTCTGGGACACCACCCTGCCACTCTTCACTCTGGGACAACCACCCTGCCACTCTTCACTCTGGGACAACCACCCTGCCACTCTTCACTCTGGGACAACCACCCTGCCACCCTTCACTCTGGGACAACCACCCTGCCACTCTTCACTCTGGGACAACCACCCTGCCACTCTTCACTCTGGGACAACCACACTGCCACTCTTCACTCTGGGACAACCACCCTGCCACTCTTCACTCTGGGACAACCACCCTGCCACCCTTCACTCTGGGACACCACCCTGCCACCCTTCACTCTGGGACACCACCCTGCCACTCTTCACTCTAGGACAACCACCCTGCCACTCTTCACTCTGGGACAACCACACTGCCACTCTTCACTCTGGGACAACCACCCTGCCACTCTTCACTCTGGGACAACCACCCTGCCACTCTTCACTCTGGGACAACCACCCTGCCACTCTTCACTCTGGGACAACCACCCTGCCACCCTTCACTCTGGGACAACCACCCTGCCACTCTTCACTCTGGGACACCACCCTGCCACTCTTCACTCTGGGACAACCACCCTGCCACTCTTCACTCTGGGACAACCACCCTGCCACTCTTCACTCTGGGACAACCACCCTGCCACTCTTCACTCTGGGACACCACCCTGCCACCCTTCACTCTAGGACAACCACCCTGCCACTCTTCACTCTGGGACAACCACCCTGCCACCCTTCACTCTGGGACACCACCCTGCCACCCTTCACTCTAGGACAACCACCCTGCCACTCTTCACTCTGGGACAACCACCCTGCCACTCTTCACTCTGGGACAACCACCCTGCCACTCTTCACTCTGGGACAACCCCCCTGCCACTCTTCACTCTGGGACACTCTGGGACAACCACCCGGCCACTCTTCACTCTGGGACACTCTGGGACAACCACCCGGCCACTCTTCACTCTGGGACAGAGAAGGTCCCGCGTGTAAACAGAACTCATGGTGGCCATTAGAGGCGTGAGGGCGCTGAAGGGTGAGGCCCACTAGTGTCACCTCCTTCAGCAGGAGTTAGTGTCCTCTCACTCAAGTATTTATGTTGAGATAACACCTATCTCCCGGACCTCGGGAACACCTGCGGGGTCTTTATGCTCAGGTGTTTGGCTGTTGTTGTTGCAGTTGTTGTCGTTGTTGTTGTATTTGTCGTTTTTCTTGTTGTTGTTTTCGTCTTTGCTGTAGTAGTTATTGCTGTAGTTGTTGTCTCTGTTGTAGTTGTTGTCATTGCTGTAGATGTTTTCTTTGATGTAGTTGTTAGGTGCTGTAGTTGATGTAGTTTTTAATGTCGTTGCTGTTGTTGCCTGTAATTGTGTTTGTTGTTGTATTGAAGGAGTTAGAGGGGTGGATTTATTTCTATTGTTTTCTTTAATTTACAGAGGAAAGAGTGGCCACACCATGGTACACTGGTGGTGGAGTGGCCACACCATGGTACACTGGTGGTGGAGTGGCCACACCATGGTACACTGGTGGTGGAGTGGCCACACCATGGTACACTGGCGGTGGAGTGGCCACACCATGGTACACTGGCGGTGGAGTGGCCACACCATGGTACACTGGTGGTGGAGTGGCCACACCATGGTACACAGGCGTGGAGTGGCCACACCATGGTACACTGGTGTTGGAGTGGCCACACCATGGTACACTGGTGGTGGAGTGGCCACACCATGGTACACTGGGGGGAGTGGCCACACCATGGTACACTGGTGGTGGAGTGGCCACACACATGGTACACTGGTGTGGAGTGCCACACCATGGTACATGGTGGTGGAGTGGCCACACCATGGTACACTGGCGTGGGAGTGGCCACACCATGGTACAC
>WNGS01017785.1:0-11684 GCA_020271785.1 Procambarus virginalis | reverse complement strand
TGTGGTGTCTGTGTATAGCTGAGATAGTCTTGGTAGTAAGGTTGATGTAAAGTCATTCCTGGTTACTGACTTTAATAATAATAAACGATTACATGATAGAGTAGCTCCCAAGCTTGGCAGGCGTCCTGTGTGCTGTTTACCTTCTCTAGTGGCGTCCAGCCGCCGCACATAGAAAACGGATGGTACCATTTTCTGTGAACATGACATCCCTCCTTTTCTTTAAAAGAATGAATACAGGATGTCTACCATGCTTGTAGCACAAAGCAAAGTTATTGACACAAAGTAAGTTATTAACATATCAAGAGATATTGCATACATTTAACATTAATTAAACACACAAAGAATTTAAACAATCTTTACCACAAAGGATTTCAATGTTAAAAATACATATGCAATGTTAAACAAACATGAAAGAAACTGTAATACAAAGTTACAAAATATTGAATGAGAGATCTGCATTATTCAAACAATATTAAATTTAGTTCAGCATAACAAGTAAATACTTTGCATTACATAGGAACACAATTAATCATCATATCGTGTAGGGCGTTTAACATGACGTTTTGGACGAGAGTCCTTAAATACAAAATATCCCTCGATGAATTGTTTATCGAGTTATAACTCATTTTTTTTTCTTTTGCACGACTTTGCACTTCATCATTTTCTACACTATTGGAATCACTTTGAAATAAGCCATATTACGTGTTATACTATGATCTCTATTACTCGCTGTTACCATAGTTCCTTTTACACTAATCACTTTATATGGTTTTGTATCATACGGCATATCTAGCTTTCCCTCTTTTTTCTTTTAACGAGAACAGTATCTCCAACCTTTATGAATTGTTCCTTTGCACGTTGATCATGAGCAATTTTCATTTTGCCCTTGGCTAGTGCATCCTTCTGAGCGAGACGTTTATCCGTTACCTTGGCTGGCATGACAGGTAGTGCGATTCTCATAGGACGTCCAAATAAAAGTTCGCCAGGCGACTTGCCCAGTGTTCCATGCGGTGTTGCACGGTAGTTCCTGAGAAAAGCATACATAGCTTGTTTCCAGGATCGTCCTTCGGCATGAGCACAGCGTACAGCTTTCATGAGAGGTTGCATGAATCTCTCTACTTCTCCATTTGCTTGAGGATGTAGTGGCATCACACGGCGGTGTTTGAATCCAATATGCTCAGCAAAGTTGACAAAGTCTTGTCCATTAAATGGCGGTCCATTGTCCGTCTTGACAACTTCAGGAATGCCAAAGTTTGAAAAGATCTTGTCGAGTTTCGGGATGACAGCCTTTGCAGATGTGGAAGTGATGATTTCTACTTCTGGATAACGTGAGTGATCATCAATGACTACCATCAAGTACTCTCCAGTTGGTAGCGGTCCACAGAAGTCCATCGATACTTCCATCCATGGTGCAGCAGGTAGTGGTGAAGGTTGTAGAGGTGTTGGTCTTGAAGTATCCACTGCAGCTTGGCAAGGGACACAGGCATCATGCATGTCCTTAGCTTGACGATCAATGCCAGGAAACCACACCTTTCTCGTAGCAGCTGTTTGGTCCTTACAAGACCTTGGTGTCCTTGATGTGCAAGCTTCAGAGCACGTTGCTGGAGAACAGCTGGAATGACGATACGAGTACCTCGCAGCACGGTGTCGCGTTGTTGCGTAACACTTAATTCTGTCTGGATGCGTTCAAGTGCTTTGAATGCATCTTGGTCAACTCCTGAGGGTGGGATGCGTGGAAACTTTTTCTTAGTCAATGCATCCACTGTTGCTTGCAGAGTTGGGTCCTCTAGGGTTGCAGTACGGATTTCATCAAGAGTGAGAGCCTTAGGGACTGCATCACAGGTTACAGAGTGTACATATTCCTCGGCAACTTGCTGATGCTTGGTGATGGTGAAACTGTTGGCAGGATGTCGACTGATGTAATCAGCGGGATTGCCTGCACCTGGCTTGTATTTCACCGTAAAGTTGTATGGTTGCAGACGAAGAGCCCATCTCTCAATGCGAGCTGGTGGTTTGGACTTTGGATTATTGAAGATGGTCTCCAACGGTTTGTGGTCAGTGACTATCGTGGTAAAGGGTGCACCAAGCAGATACACATTGAAGTGTTCACAGCCCCATACAAGAGCAAGAGCTTCCTTCTCTGTCTGACTGTATCGTTGCTCAACATCTGTGAGAGAACGGCTGGCATAGGCAATTACTACTCTTGAATCTGGTTGACCAGGTTTGTGTTGGGCTAACACAGCACCTAAACCAACAGGACTAGCATCCACCGTTAACTCAGTGTCCATTGATGGATCAAAGTATGCAGCAGTCGCATTTTCTACTAGTGCATCTTTCACAGCATCAAATGCATTTTGCTCGACATCGCTCCAGTACCATGATGCATTTTCTTCAGGAGCTCACGTAGAGGCTTCGTAATGGTAGCAAAATCTGGAATGAAGCGAGAACAGTAGTTTGCCATTCCCAGAAAACTATGTACTTCAGTGGATGTTGAAGGAGGTGCAGCATTCTTGATATCTGCAACTTTCTTAGGATCTGGAGACAGACCTTTGTCACTAAGTACATGTCCAAAGAATTCAATTTTATGTTGATTGAACTCACACTTTGCTCGGCTTAGCGTCAAATTCTTTTCTCGTAAGCGTTGCAATGTTGCACGAAGAGCTTTGTCGTGTTCAGCTTGGGTACGGCCATAAACAATGATGTCATCAGACATGTTGTCAGCATTAGGTATATCTTGCAATACCTGGCTGATGATGTGCTGGAATACTTCAGCAGCACTGTTAATACCAAAACTCAGGCGCTTGTACCTATACAGACCTCGATGTGTCGTAAACGTTGTGATGAATCGACTCTCATCATCAAGTTCAAGCTGATGATAGCCCTTGTTTAAATCTAACTTGCTGAATACAGTTGCACCATTCAAGCGGTATATCATATCATCTACAGTGGGTGTAGGATGGCGTTCACGCATTATTGCCTTGTTGGGAACACGCATGTCTACACAAATGCGTATCTCATCTGGATTCTTCGGCTTTGGTGGAGTGACAATTGGGCTTACCCATGGTGTTGGGCCTGTTACCGGTTCAATGATATCTAGTTCTATCAGCCTATCCAGTTCGGCATCGACTTTCTTGCGAGTATGGAATGGTTGTCGGCGATGTGGTTGGGCAACTGGAATTACATCTGGGTTGATATGCAGATGTACCTTGCTATCAGTATAACAACCTATGGATTTAAACCGATCAGAAAATTCAGCAACAATAGCATCAACATTGTTTGCAGATTCCACTGCTACAGCATTAGAAAGCTGAAGTAGCCCCAATTTGGTTGAAGTCTTGTAACTGAGTAAAGACTCCTTTGCATTCCTAACAACATGGAATGTAGTAATGAGCATTGCATTCTTTGACTTAATCTCTGCAGTGAAAGTTCCAATCACTGGTAAGGCTACCTTTGAAGCATAGGCAGTGGCTTTGCCATTATAGTTTTCAAGCTTTGGGAACTGTTTTTTAAATTTCATAGTGGCACTCAGCAATGGTGTCAATGTTTGATCCAGTGTCAATGAGAATTTTGAGACAAATGCCAGCAATGTATACTATAGTCTCTGGGTTTTTGGAAGATCATTCCATTTTGTGATTGATTGTACTCCATAAATATAATCACATTCACTGTCATCTGAGACTGGTTGTAATGAAATGTTGTCTTGTATATTATTAACATTCTTGATTTGAGGTGCAATATTGTGTTTGCCACCTCGACTCCTATGACTTGATCCTCGTACATTGCTTTTATTTATTGATTGTGGTTTCTTTAGTGCGGAACGACACATAGCACCAAAATGACCTAGTTTTCTACACTCATAGCACTTCTTACCTTGTGCAGGACAAACATTATCTTGGTGTGGGTAGTCTCCTCCACAATTGTAACATTTATTATTGACAACCTCTGATGTGAGTCGTTGTGACTGCTTGAGTCTTGTTCCATGACTCCAGTTGTGATGTGGTTCTCGGCTCAATTTAATGTTAGGTTTGGCATGATATCTTCTATGATCATGGTGTACTCCCTGAACCTTACATACTTCATGACTGTTAGTAACAGTGGCAGAACCGTTGTTGGCACTGCACTCCATGGCACGAGCATCACGTGCAGCATCTTCCATTCGACGAGCCATATCCAGTATCTTGGTAAGAGAACTTTCATCATCAACAAGTTCTAGAGCTCTTCGACGAAGACGTGTAGATGTGCATGTTTCAATTATTTGCTGTTTGATTTCTTGTCAACATCAGCAAACTCACAGTGGGCTGCTAAACCCTGCAGACGTGTATGGTATTGATCAACAGTTTCATTAGAGAGTTGTTTTGCTCTCCTGAAATGCATAATTTCCATAGCAGTATTTTGCCTTGGTTTGAAATGCTCAGTTAATTTGGCCTTGGCAGTGTCATAATCTTTGGCACCACCAGTATCTTTCAGTGTATCAAAGATGTCACAAACTCTATCACCTGCATAATGAAGCAGAAAGGCACGCTTTCTTTCAGCACTTTTGATGTCAGAAACTATCAACAAATTTTCAAACCTTTTAAGCCATTTGACCCACCTCTGTGACAGGTTTGTCTGGTCACAGTCAGGATCAAATGCAGGAAACTGAGGTATATTTGCCATTTTTACTGAATAAATTTAAACTTATCACTTAAAATGTTCCTCAGAATATATAACACTTACTGCACTGTATATGTTATTTAAGAATTCACTGTAATTACTTTAATTTTGCAAAGCACACAAGCATTTTAATGCAAAAGTTCACAACAGTGCACAACACAGCAGCAACTGACTTCTTACCTAGCCCTTGTGTACATGTGTTGTTCCTACTCACAGCAACACAGCAGTTGTTAGCAGTTGGTACAGCAATTGGCAGCAGTTGGTACAGCAGTAGGCAGCAGTTGGCAGCAGTAGGCAGCAGTAGGCAGCAGTTGGTTCACAGCGTGAAGAATTTTGTAGCACGGAGCGTCGTTTCGTAACCAAAACATCGGTTTTGTACACTGCATCAAAGCGTCGTTTCGTACACAGCGTCGGCAGATTCCTCTCACACAGCAACACTCAGCACAGCTTGGGTAGCACACAGCATTGGCCAGCACACAGCAACGGCCAGCACACAGCAACGATCAGCACACAGCAACAGTCAGCACACAGCATGGGGTTGCATACAGCATCGGGTATGGTGCTCACAGACAGCTTCTCCTTCCTCTGGGCGAGACAGCATGCTCCTTCCTTGTGTTTTGTTGAACAAAATACCTGCGTTCCCAGTTCATCCTCGTCGCCAGTGTGGTGTCTGTGTATAGCTGAGATAGTCTTGGTAGTAAGGTTGATGTAAAGTCATTCCTGGTTACTGACTTTAATAATAATAAACGATTACATGATAGAGTAGCTCCCAAGCTTGGCAGGCGTCCTGTGTGCTGTTTACCTCTCTCTCTAGTGGCGTCCAGCCGCCGCACATAGAAAACGGATGGTACCATTTTCTGTGAACATGACAACACCCCAGAAGTGACTCGAACCCATACTCCCAGGAGCAACGCAACTGGTATCTACAGGGACGCCTTAATCCACTTGACCATCACAACCGGACAAAAGAAGTGATTGCCGAAGCTATTTGAACCACTTCCCCGCCGGCACTCGGATGGTAATCTTGGGCATAGCATTTTATCAAATCACCTCATTCTTTGGGGCACACATGAGAAACACAAATGCAAACAAGCCTGAATGGTTCTCAGGACTATATGTGACTGAAAACTCACACCCCAGAAGTGACTCGAACCCATACTCCCAGGAGCAATGCAACTGGTATCTACAGGGACGCCTTAATCTACTTGACCATCACGACCGGACAAAAGGAAGTGATAGCGGAAGCTATTTGAACCACTTCCCCGCCGGCACTCGGATGGTAATCTTGGGCATAGCATTTTATCAAATCACCTCATTCTTTGGGGCACATGTGAGGAACACAAATGCAAACAAGCCTGAATGGCTCCCAGGACTATATGTGACTGAAAACTCACACCCCAGAAGTGACTCGAACCCATACTCCCAGGAGCAACGCAACTGGTATCTACAGGGACGCCTTAATCCACTTGACCATCACGACCGGACAAAAGGAAGTGATAGCCGAAGCTATTTGAACCACTTCCCCGCCGGCACTCGGATGGTAATCTTGGGCATAGCATTTTATCAAATCACCTCATTCTTTGGGGCACACGTGAGGAACACAAATGCAAACAAGCCTGAATGGTTCCCAGGACTATATGTGACTGAAAACTCACACCCCAGAAGTGTCTCGAACCCATACTCCCAGGAGCAACGCAACTGGTATCTACAGGGACGCCTTAATCCACTTGACCATCACGAACGGACAAAGGGAAGTGATAGCCGGAGCTATTTGAACCCCTTCCCTGCCGGCACTCGATGGTAATCTTGGGCATACAGCTTCAAATAGCTTCAGCTATCACTTCCTTTTGTCTGGTCGTGATGGTCAAGTGGATTAAGGCGTCCCTGTAGATACCAGTTGCGTTGCTCCAGGGAGTATGGGTTCGAGTCACTTCTGGGGTCTGAGTTTTCAGTCACTATAGTCCTGGGAACCATTCAGGCTTGTTTGCATTTTGTTCCTCACGTGTGCCCCAAAGAATGAGGTGATTTGATAAAATGCTATGCCCAAGATTACCATCCGAGTGCCGGCGGGGAAGTGGTTCAAATAGCTCAGGCTATCACTTCCTTTTGTCCGGTCGTGATGGTCAAGTGGTTTAAGGCGTCCCTGTATATACCAGTTGCGTTGCTCCTGGGAGTATGGGTTCGAGTCACTTCTGGGGTGTGAGTTTTCATTCGCATATAGTCCTGGGGACCATTCAGGCTTGTTCGCATATATATATATATATATATATATATATATATATATATATTATATATATATATATATATTATATATTATATAATTATTAAATATGACCGAAAAAGTAAGATTAATAATTCTAACACGAATTTTCTCAATTTTTCTTATGTTTCTTTTTACTGATGACGGTAAATGAAAAATCAATTCTCCAAAATTCATTTTTTATTTCTAGTCTGACGCGACGCTAGAGCGCGTTTCGTAAACTTATTACATTTTCAAAGGCTTTAGTTTACAACAACTTGAACTGAACAGAGTTTAAACAGCTTTAACTTCTTTTTATACCTGTATGTGGGTGAGGTGGCATGTTACAATGGTTTTTAGATGAGGTGAAAACAAACTTTCAACAAAAGACAGAACACGAAACAATGGGTAAAGATTTGTAGCAGTTGGATAAAAGTAGAACTGCAGAAGGCCTATTGACCCATATTTCTTGGTGTTTCTATATTGGAGCGGAGTCTTGAAGTGGGTAGAATATAGTTGTGCGTTAATTGGCTGTTGATTGCTGGTGTTGACTTCTTGATGTGTAGTGCCTCGCAGATGTCAAGCCGCCTGCTGTCGCTGTATCTATCAATGATTTCTGTGTTGTTTGCTAAGATTTCTCTGGTGATGGTTTGGTTGTGGGAAGAGAATATATGTTCCTTAATGGAGCCCTGTTGCTTATGCATCGTTAAACGCCTAGAAAGAGATGTTGTTGTCTTGCCTATATACTGAGTTTTTTGAGGCTTACAATCCCCAAGAGGGCATTTGAAGGCATAGACGACGTTTGTCTCTTTTAGAGCGTTTTGCTCCGTGTCTGGAGAGTTTCTCATGAGTAAGCTGGCTGTTTTTTTTAGTTTTATAGTAAATCGTTAGTTGTATCTTCTGATTTTTGTCTGTAGGGATAACATTTCTACTAACAATATCTTTCAGGACCCTTTCCTCCGTTTTATGAGCTGTGGAGAAGAAGTTCCTGTAAAATAGTCTAATAGGGGGTATGGGTGTTGTATTAGTTGTCTCTTCAGAGGTTGCATGGCGTTTCACTTTCCTTCTTATGATGTCTTCAATGAAACCATTGGAGAAGCCGTTGTTGACTAGAACCTGCCTTACCCTACAGAGTTCTTCGTCGACCTGCTTCCATTCTGAACTGTGGCTGAGAGCACGGTCGACATAAGCGTTAACAACACTCCTCTTATACCTGTCTGGGCAGTCACTGTTGGCATTTAGGCACATTCCGATGTTTGTTTCCTTAGTGTAGACTGCAGTGTGGAAACCTCCGCTTCTTTCCATGACTGTTACATCTAGAAAGGGCAGCTTCCCATCCTTCTCCATCTCGTAAGTGAAACGTAACACAGAATTCTGCTCAAACGCCTCTTTCCGCTCCTGCAGATGTCTGACATCAGGTACCTGTGTAAAAATGTCGTCAACATACCTGCATTATATGGCCGGTTTCAAGTTCAAGTCGACTAAGACTTTTTCCTCGATAGTACCCATGTAGAAGTTTGCAAACAGGACGCCTAGGGGAGAACCCATAGCGACCCCATCTACTTGCTTATACATGTGCCCATCCGGGCACAAGAAGGGTGCCTCCTTAGTACAAGCTTGGAGTAGTTTCCTCAGGATATTTTCTGGCACGTCAAGAGGAGTACAGGCCGGATCACGATACACTCGGTCCATTATCATCCCGATTGTTTCATCCACAGGTACGTTGGTAAACAGTGATTCTACGTCCAACGAGGCTCTTATCCCTGTGGCCCGTGTTCCCCGCAGTAAGTCATGGAAAGAAGCGGAGGTTTCCACACTGCAGTCCACACTAAGGAAACAAACATTGGAATGTGCCTAAATGCCAACAGTGACTGCCCAGACAGGTATAAGAGGAGTGTTGTTAACGCTTATGTCGACCGTGCTCTCAGCCACAGTTCAGAATGGAAGCAGGTCGACGAAGAACTCTGTAGGGTAAGGCAGGTTCTAGTCAACAACGGCTTCTCCAATGGTTTCATTGAAGACATCATAAGAAGGAAAGTGAAACGCCATGCAACCTCTGAAGAGACAACTAATACAACACCCATACCCCCTATTAGACTATTTTACAGGAACTTCTTCTCCACAGCTCATAAAACGGAGGAAAGGGTCCTGAAAGATATTGTTAGTAGAAATGTTATCCCTACAGACAAAAATCAGAAGATACAACTAACGATTTACTATAAAACTAAAAAAAACAGCCAGCTTACTCATGAGAAACTCTCCAGACACGGAGCAAAACGCTCTAAAAGAGACAAACGTCGTCTATGCCTTCAAATGCCCTCTTGGGGATTGTAAGCCTCAAAAAACTCAGTATATAGGCAAGACAACAACATCTCTTTCTAGGCGTTTAACGATGCATAAGCAACAGGGCTCCATTAAGGAACATATATTCTCTTCCCACAACCAAACCATCACCAGAGAAATCTTAGCAAACAACACAGAAATCATTGATAGATACAGCGACAGCAGGCGGCTTGACATCTGCGAGGCACTACACATCAAGAAGTCAACACCAGCAATCAACAGCCAATTAACGCACAACTATATTCTACCCACTTCAAGACTCCGCTCCAATATAGAAACCCAAGAAATATGGGTCAATAGGCCTTCTGCAGTTCTACTTTTATCCAACTTCTACAAATCTATACCCATTGTTTCGTGTTCTGTCTTTTGTTGAAAGTTTGTTTTCACCTCATCTAAAAACCATTCTAACATGCCACCTCACCCAAATGCAGGTATAAAAAGAAGTTAAAGCTGTTTAAACTCTGTTCAGTTCAAGTTGTTGTAAACTAAAGTCTTTGAAAATGTAATAAGTTTTACGAAACGCGCTCTAGCGTCGTGTCAGACTAGAAATAAAAAATGAATTTTGGAGAATTGATTTTTCATTTACCGTCATCAGTAAAAAGAAACATAAGAAAAATTGAGAAAATTCGTGTTAGAATTATTATTCTTACTTTTTCGGTCATATTTAATAACATATGCCTACAGGAAAGACTGCTACCAAAATATACTAATATATATATATATATATATATATATATATATATATATAATATATATATATATATATATATATATATATATATATATATGCAGAATTTCCACATGTGAAAAATAGAAAATGCTTAACGCGTTTTCGGCTAATTCACCTTCATCAGAGCAAAGTAGAATGAAGATAAATCTTCATTCTACTTTGCTCTGATGAAGGCGAATTAGCCGAAAACACGTTAGCATTTTCTATTTTTCACATGTGGTTATTCTGCATACTTGGATCAGTGTTTTTGTGATCATTGTTGCATATATATATATATATATATATATATATATATATATATATATATATATATATATATATATATATAATATAATATATATAAATATATATATATATATATATATATTGTGACGATAATCTCTTTCAAGAGAGATTGAGGCTGCTCTTCCCTATCTCAGTCACGTTATTCTACAAGTATAGGATGCTACATTCAAGATACGTCCACCAGTAGCACAAAACGTTTTGACCAGGAAGCAAAACGTACCCTGCAAACCCCCCCTTCACCCCTCTTGAAGACGGTTCACCACCCGTCTTCAACGAGCTAACTACCCATTTTCCGCCTGCCTGCTCCTGATTGGCGAGCCGCCGACAGCACACTTGCACCTGCACTGTCACGCCATCTACCTGAGTCGACGTCTGGGCCAGCTCAAGCCGTCACCTTCAGAATATCCCTGTGCTCCACGCAGTGAACAACTAACTGATACTGCTGTATCAGCTGGATGTCTCGCAGCTAGCGCCATATTCTCAGCACCTGATTTTATTGTACTGTAATTTATTATTATTGTCGAGTCATTTCATCCATATTAACTTTTTGTTCTATTATTTTTTGACTTGTTTAAATTTCACTATAATTAAGCCAAGGGATTGTCTTTGTTCATATTTTGTTTTCTAAAGTAATTAAAGTTTTATTGTTTATACTTTGAGTTTTGCTTGTCTTTCCTTACTTTACCACAGACAACAGGCAAGCAGTCTCTTATTTTTTTTGTTAGTGTGACCAGGCACTGACACCTGCCATTGGAGGACTGCCGAGCATCAACACTCCAACACTTTACCGTCACATTTCATGGGGGCCTGTCCTAGGAGCTTCACTCAGGTACTCGTACCAGAACGTAAATTTGTGGTAAGTGTACTTGGCTTTGATACAGTTGCTTTTCAATATTTTCAATTTTCTTATTCATATGGTGCTGTGTGTATTGTGCATTCCGGGAGTAGCATATGGTGAGTGTGAGACAACTTTGGATTACGTGGTGACTGTAGGCCTCAGTCATTCTCTTAATTGGTCATCTCTCCCTCCGTGTTATTACTCGTGTTTACCACCTTTTGTCCCTAGGATA
Source organism: Procambarus virginalis (assembly GCA_020271785.1). NCBI lineage: Eukaryota > Metazoa > Arthropoda > Malacostraca > Decapoda > Cambaridae > Procambarus > Procambarus virginalis. Next base: position 364 of record WNGS01017785.1, on the reverse strand, counting down.
TTTCTCACTTTATCGGCAGATCATCATTTTGGGTACCCTGGTACTTTTGGTTTGTCTTCGGGTCAAAAGCACCCAATCTTCTGCAATCCGACCGAAGGAGGATAAGAGGGCCATAGTTCCTCTAGCACGGACTTTGTTGCTGATTGGGACCTCAGCAGCAGTTCTCGTCACCAGTTGACACTCGCTCCCCTACACGTCGGTCAGAGATGATGATATTTACTTAGGTAGGGAATTAGCTTTCTTTTTTCAGAGCACGAAAGTTCGCTAATTCTGTAAGTATCATATTTCATTCAGTGGGAAAGACTTGCTTATGTCCTATAGAGACTCGGCAAGGTATGCTACATTCTTGGACTACCTAATTCAA
>WNGS01017773.1:0-12899 GCA_020271785.1 Procambarus virginalis | reverse complement strand
CATAACGACGTCGATGGTGCTACCCCAGAGGTTGATGATAGTAGATTCATTATCTCGCTTGCTGTATGTGGTGTCGGTTCCTCGGACCGCACCTTCACTCTGAACAGCATGTGTAGTCAGGAGGCTCTAATCGTTGCTGCCCTATATTTATCCACCCGGCAGTGCTGGTGCAGGAGAGCCTGAACTAGAGGGTTGCACTTTCTTTAAGAGGTCTCCCGTCCTCTTACCAATGCACCGGATGCATTGGTATAATGCAATGGTATAATGCACCGGATCAGGGTGGGGTCTGACCTCCTAAAGCAAAGTACTCGTGTGCGACGAGAAAACGATGGGCAGAGTATCTTTCACCCTATGCCCTGCAACCCGTCCTCACACAAGACAGCACATATATGACTTAATGCTTAAAGTCCATATGTTGAATGTGATTTAGTACATATGTGGTATATTCCGAGTTATCTTTTTACCAAGGCCCAAACTCTTCTCACGTACCAATTTACGTCTCACAGTACCCGTCCATCAACGTAGATAGCAGAATAGTCGTGATTGGTTCACTTATAATGAAAATTGTAGTTTTCAGGACCCACATGGGTTGTGAAATTTACCTACTATTGTCCATGCTCTTAGAATATTACAAATCAGCTACATCCTATTGAAGGCTCGTAGTTTTTTTTTTAGAAATATTAGTTGTTCTTAGTAAATTATAATAAGCACTATAAATTATTACATAGAATTACAGTGCTTCACCAATCAATATAATATACAGTAGTTTGTGCCTTAGAAATATTTAAAGAATGTTCTGTAGGAACGCTAACAGAAACGATGTTATGTTGTCTATAGGGTAAACTACTGCAAATGGTGTGGTGTCTACTATATATCAACTATAGGATGCGTATAGGGTCCACTAAAACTTTTAGGTGGGTAAGGGGTCCAATACCACCCGCAGGATGGGTATGGGGGTCACATCCACCCACAGGATGGGCATGGGGATCATCCATCCACCCACGAAGGGTATGGGGTCCAATACCATACACTGGATGTGTATGCGTCCACTACCACCGACAGGATGTGCATGGGGCTCACAACCACCCACAGGATGGGTATGGGGTCCAATACCACCCACAGGATGAGTATGGCGTCCACTGTCAACAATGGATGGGTATGGGGCTCCAACCACCCACAGGATGGTATGGGGTCCAATACCACCCCACAGGATGAGTATGGCGTCCACTACACCCACAGGATGTGTATGGGCTCCAACCACCCACAGGAAGGGTATGGGGTCCAATACCACCCACAGGATGAGTATGGCGTCACTACCACCCACAGGATGTGTATGGGGCTCACAACCACCCACAGGATGGGTATAGGGTCCAATACCACCCACAGGATGAGTATGGCGTCCACTATCACCCACAGGATGGGTATGGGGCTCCAACCACCCACAGGATGGGTATGGGGTCCAATACCACCCACAGGATGAGTATGGGGTCCAATAAATTATGTAAAACTAAATTATGAAAACTAAACACTACCTGAAAAATTCCCTGTAACCTACCTTACCCCTCTATTGTCAACCCATGTCTTATTTTTATTCAACGCTGTTGTCTACATATTGTATTTGTGCTGGTTTTTCAGTCATGTTCCCCCTTTTTTTGTCTTTATTGTATCTGTTCTCAAAACATTTTATTCTTTTTTCAATTAGTATTAAGTTTAGATATTATGTTTCTTGCCCGAAACGCATTGCGTAATAGTGGCTTTAGGATTGTATGTACTAGCTCTATCTATAAATCGATCCACTTATGTAAAATCACTTATGTATGTAGCTTTCCTGAATAAACATATTTATTTATTATTTATATACACCCACTGGATGTGTATGGCGGCCATTGCCGCCCAGAGGGTCGCTATGAAGTCAACTACCGCCTATAGTGTTTGTATAGTGTCCCCACCGCCCATAGTATTATTATGGGGTCCACTACCCCTCATAGGGTCGGTATGGGGGTCCATTACTACCCACAGGGTGTCTGGTCTATTTTGGCAATACTGCTTTTCCAATCTCATTTGTTGTTCATGTAAAATATATGTTGCTCGACTTGCAACAATTTATATATCTATATATGTATATTCCACCAAGAAGCAAATTAGAGATAAGCCCAAGCTTCGTCTTGAGGCAAAGCTCAACGCCTTAAGCCATATTGATGCTCTGTCCACAGAGCATTCTCTCTCTCAAATCATATACTGATGGTTCCCTACACCGCACCACGGGTGCAGCTGGAAGTGCAGTTGTTCTGACAATGGGCGATGGCTTGTACTTTGAGTGGGGAGTCCGTATAAACAATTGGGCCTCTACCCTTCAGACTGAACTATTTGCCTTGATCCTTGCCTGAAATGTGTACAAGTCTCCAAACTTGATACATTAATTGTAAGTGACTCCTTATCATCCTTAAATGCTCTCAACTCTTTAAGACACAACTGTAACATGCTCGTGTCCGAAGCTAGACACAAATACAACAAAATTATTAAGGATGGTAACAGAGTCCATTTCATGTGGTCTCCATCTCATGTTGGCCTCCGAATGCATGATAGAGCTGATAAGTTAGCCAAAGAATCTGCCTTTAAAGGAGCCGTTGAGTGTAACCTTGGATTGTCAATGAGCAATCTGAGAGCAGCAGTACACCGAGAACTTCAACAAGATCTTGTAGATCTGAGGCAAAGTGAAATTGACACCAGTAATTCCATCTATCATCATACTATCATGCAAGAGGAGCCACACATCTATGGATCATCCAATAAAATCAGCAGACTTCTAGATGTTACTGCTGCTCGGCTTAGACTCGGTTACAAGTATCTCTGGGAATTCTCATTATCTGCCGATGTAGACCTGACCAAATGTAAACTGTGTCAACAAAATTATTCGCACACCCTCCGTCACTATGTGATGGAGTGCGAAAAGATACGTGAATTTAGAGACAATTCTATAACCAATGTTCCAGCGATGTGTAAATATTTCATTCAAAATGATCTGCTACCAGAAATTTTAGCCAAATATCCCCAGTTTGCTAACTGTAGGTAGTAACTGAGTGATTGTAACCTATCCACCGCTGCCCACTGGATGGGGGGCGGTGTGCAGGACAAACATATAAATTGTGACACTAGCTCTCCACATATGTCAGTTGCTTAATTTAGAACCTGTATTTGAGGTCGATCTCGAACCCATTGTTGATGTGACGACTTATATTGAATTTTGTAACTAGCTCATCAAGATTGTAACTTGCTTAGCTAAATGAATTGTGGGGTTCAGTCCCTGAGCCCATTATGTGCCTCTGTAACCCTTTCCACTACCGCCCACAAGATGGGTATGGGGTGCATAATAAATGAACTAAAACTATATATGTATAGTATAGTGCCTTTGCAATAATGTACCAATGTGTGTATTTTCATAACCCATTTTAAATTGTTGAAAAATAAATAACTACATTGTGAATGCAAGTCAATGTTTACATGCTAAATCAGAGTTGCCAGATTCTGTTTAAAATAGCAAATTGTGCTTATTTTCAAAGCTTGAGTGTTTAGCTTTAAAGTAGTTAAAGCTACGAATTTCGCAATTTGCTATGTACTTTAGTGTACTATTTTAAAATAAGGTTGGTTTTTAATCTGCAAGTCATATGAATCTCAAAAAAAGTATATTATTAACAATCTCATCTCCATAGTTCACTAGTTTCTACAAATCAGACCTGGTAACTCCTTAGGCCAAGTACTGGAGGACTTAACTCATTCATACACAATGTGTGGGAAGCTATTAGTCTCTTTAAAGAAGTCATCTCGACAGGATCTTCCAGCTCCAGCTATAAAACTTCAGCACACATGGATCATCCTGGTACATCAAACGGTAAGAAATTAATAAACTGTACAAAGTTTTATGCTAGAACATTTGTTACAGAATTGTCCCTGTCAGGGACAATTCAGTCCCCTGCCCTATGTGTACTCCATCACATAGTGACGGAGTATGTGGGAATAATTTTGTTGACACAGTGTCCATTTTGTCAATTCTACAACAGCAGATAATAAGAATTCCCAGAGATACTTGTAACTTGAGATACTTGGTTTGGTTTGGTTAAGTTAGGTTAGGTTAGGTTAGGTTAGGATAGGTTAGGATAGGTTAGGCTAGGTTAGGTCAGGTCAGGTCAGGTCAGCCTAACCTATCATATTTATTCATTAGTAACGTATTGCCAGGAAGCTTTGTGAAGCTTGTGTAGCTTGTGGTAGGTTGTGGTAATTAGACTTGTAACCTTATGGAAAATTGAAACAGAAATTTCCTTAAGAACTTTCGTATATTAATACATGACTCCTTCTGAAGATATATTAATATAAGGAAATTTCTGTTTCAATTTTCCTCCGTGGTCTGACACTGTCATATATATATATATATATATATATATATATATATATATATATATATATATATATATATATATATATATATATATATATATATATATATATATATATATATATATATATATATATATATATATATATATATATATATATATATATATATATATATATATATATATATATATATATATATATTAGTATATTTTGGTAGCAGTCTTTCCTGTAGACATATATTATTAAATATGACCGAAAAAGTAAGATTAATAATTCTAACACGAATTTTCTCGATCTTCCTTATGTTTCTTTTTACTGTAAACGGTAAATGAAAAATCAATTCTCCAAAATTCATTTTTATTTCTAGTCTGACGCGACACTTGAGCGTGTTTCATAAAACTTATTACATTTTCAAAGACTTTAGTTTATCCACACACAACTTATAACTGAACAGCATTGGCTCTTATACCTGCATTTGGGTGAGGTTATGTAATACAATAGTGGGGTGAAAAACAAACTTTCAACAAAACACAGAACACGGAACAATGGGTATAAGTTAAAGGGAAGAATAGATATGTAACTGCAGAAGGCCTATTGGCCTTCTTGATGCTTCTATATTGGAGCTTCCATATTTCTTGATGCTTCTGTATTGGAGCGTAGTCTTGAAGTGGGTAGAATATAGTTGTGCATTAATTGGCTGTTGATTGCTGGTGTTGACTTCTTGATGTGTAGTGCCTCGCAGATGTCAAGCTGCCTGCTGTCGCTGTATCTATCAATGATTTCTGTGTTGTTTGCTAAGATTTCTCTGGTGATGGTTTGGTTGTGGGAAGAGATTATATGTTCCTTAATGGAGCCCCTGTTGCTTATGCATCGTTAAACGCCTGGAAAGAGATGTTGTTGTCTTGCCTATGTACTGAGTTTTTTGAGGCTTACAGTCCCCAAGAGGGCATTTGAAGGCATAGACGACGTTGGTCTCTTTTAGAGCGTTCTGCTCCGTGTCTGGAGAGTTTCTCATGAGTAGGCTGGCCGTTTTCTTGGTTTTATAGTAAATCGTCAGTTGTATCTTCTGATTTTTATCTGTAGGGATAACATTTCTATTAACAATATCTTTCAGGACCCTTAGTGTAATAATTTCACACCTGCATACAATGCCATCTTACATATATTTTACATTTTATCCCCAACTTTACCCCAACTGGAGATACATATATATTTTTTTCTTCCAATAATATAGTATTTGCTTGAAATTAACAGCCTGGTCAATCAGGCTGTTGGATGCAACTTTTCTCAGTTTTGTTATACGAGTTACAGTCTGGTTGATCACATCCAAAAAGGTTATTTCCAGATGCAGTCCTAAAATTTTTAACATTGCTATCACTAGTGTTAATTTAGATTATTTCATAATTTAAATAATATATTTAATTACTGTAGTACATTTGTACAACAATTTAACTTATAATTTTTGCAGCATAGGTGATTTGAATACAAGTATTTTATTAGAAATTATTTCCTTCAGGTCTTCAGGGAAAATTCCTGAGGAGATGTACAAACTGCACACAATGTGTGCATGTACGAAGTAATGTTTGCAAGTTCTGCCAGTGTGACTTCCGAAACAGTAGAGAATTAATGAAGAAAGAAGAGGAAGCCCGTTTTCTACTTAAAAGGCAAGAAGGCTTTAGAACGAAATACAGCAAGTCGGGTTCTACGAAGGATTGAAAATCAGGTATTGAAGTTTGTCTACATCTGTTGTATTCATTTGTATTCTTCTTATGCTGAACTTGCTTGATAAGGTATAGAATCAACATGAATAATACTGTACAGTACTTAAATACTATTTGTTTATTTATTTATATACAAGATAGCACACTGGGATTATGAGAGTACATAGCATTGATGTTTTTACATTCTTGTAAAGCCACTAGCACACATAGCGTTTTGGGCAGGTCCTTAATCTAACAGATAACTTTAAGTAGGTAATTTAAAGTAAAATTGGAAAAAATTGGCTGTGCATTGTAAGAAAGTTTTACAAAGATTACTATGTTCATTAAAGTAAAATTTGAGGGTTATCAACATATACATTGTAGTATAATTTGAGGAATATTTCAAGGTATAATATAGTAAGATATGCATTCAATATAACAATCATGATATAAGGTGATAGCAATGATTACAATGGAAAAGTTGTATGGTTTAAGCACATATATTATGGCATTGGGTTTCATAAGATACAGTGCGAGTTTAATGCACTAGTTAGGAAACTATGAAGATAAAATTAGGTACTTTTTGGTTTTATTTGTTAAAATGGCAAAAGTTGGACAGTTTTTAAATTTGTTAGCGAGTGAGTTCCATAGACAAGGTCCCTTTATTTGCATAGAGTATTTACACAGAATAACTTTGACTCTGGGGATATCAAAGATATTTATTTCTGGTATTGTGATTCTATTATGGGTTGTATTGCACATGCCCAGCTATGCTTCAAATATTTATTTTGTTGCATTTTCCCAGATAGTGTTATTGTTTAAATATTATTTGCTTTTCAGCTAACATATCTGCGTGGCTCTGGGTATGAATCACTCGTTATCTATTACAAGAAAGGACCAGCACGCGTGACACATGGTATCCTACCAAAAAATGCAATATGTGAAGAGGACAAAAAAATCTTCACCACTAACTTCTTTTTGTGTAAGTAGTTCACATAATATATAAATATATATCACCACCTATTATTTTCTCTGTATTTTCTATATATATATATATATATATATATATATATATATATATATATATATATATATATATATATATATATATATATATATATATATATATATATATATATATAATTATTTCTATTAACCATCTTTGTTACCTATCTTTGTTATTAACCATCTTTGTAACCTATATGTAACTCCTTTTTTGTAACAAAGTTCAAATAAAGCAAATATATATGTGTACATACAAAAGAATGGGGGTGGTAGGAGAAGAAAATATTAGTGTTCAGTGAGAAACCACAAGGTCTTCTCTGAATACGTTTTATTTTCTTCTCCGAGGCTATGGGTCCCCACATTGGCACCAGAGGTGGTACCCTCACAAACTTTTTATTATATATATATATATATATATATATATATATATATATATATATATATATATATATATATATATATATAACTGAAAACTCACACCCCAGAAGTGACTCGAACCCATACTCCCAGGAGCAAAGCAACTGGTAACTACAGGGCGCCTTAATCCGCTTGACCATCACGACCGGACATAAGGAAGTGATAGCCTGAGCTATATGAACCACTTCCCCGCCGGCACCTGGATGGTTATCTTGGGCATAGCATTTTATCAAATCACCTCATTTTTTGGGGCAACACGTGAGGAACACAAATGCAAACAAGCCTGAATGGTCCCCAGGACTAGATACAACTGAAAACTCACACCCCAGAAGTGACTCGAACCCATACTCCCAGGAGCAAAGCAACTGGTAACTACAGGGCGCCTTAATCCGCTTGACCATCACGACCGGACATAAGGAAGTGATAGCCTGAGCTATATGAACCACTTCCCCGCCGGCACCTGGATGGTTATCTTGGGCATAGCATTTTATCAAATCACCTCATTTTTTGGGGCAACACGTGAGGAACACAAATGCAAACAAGCCTGAATGGTCCCCAGGACTAGATACAACTGAAAACTCACACCCCAGAAGTGACTCGAACCCATACTCCCAGGAGCAAAGCAACTGGTAACTACAGGGCGCCTTAATCCGCTTGACCATCACGACCGGACATAAGGAAGTGATAGCCTGAGCTATATGAACCACTTCCCCGCCGGCACCTGGATGGTTATCTTGGGCATAGCATTTTATCAAATCACCTCATTTTTTGGGGCAACACGTGAGGAACACAAATGCAAACAAGCCTGAATGGTCCCCAGGACTAGATACAACTGAAAACTCACACCCCAGAAGTGACTCGAACCCATACTCCCAGGAGCAAAGCAACTGGTAACTACAGGGCGCCTTAATCCGCTTGACCATCACGACCGGACATAAGGAAGTGATAGCCTGAGCTATATGAACCACTTCCCCGCCGGCACCTGGATGGTTATCTTGGGCATAGCATTTTATCAAATCACCTCATTTTTTGGGGCAACACGTGAGGAACACAAATGCAAACAAGCCTGAATGGTCCCCAGGACTAGATACAACTGAAAACTCACACCCCAGAAGTGACTCGAACCCATACTCCCAGGAGCAAAGCAACTGGTAACTACAGGGCGCCTTAATCCGCTTGACCATCACGACCGGACATAAGGAAGTGATAGCCTGAGCTATATGAACCACTTCCCCGCCGGCACCTGGATGGTTATCTTGGGCATAGCATTTTATCAAATCACCTCATTTTTTGGGGCAACACGTGAGGAACACAAATGCAAACAAGCCTGAATGGTCCCCAGGACTAGATACAACTGAAAACTCACACCCCAGAAGTGACTCGAACCCATACTCCCAGGAGCAAAGCAACTGGTAACTACAGGGCGCCTTAATCCGCTTGACCATCACGACCGGACATAAGGAAGTGATAGCCTGAGCTATATGAACCACTTCCCCGCCGGCACCTGGATGGTTATCTTGGGCATAGCATTTTATCAAATCACCTCATTTTTTGGGGCAACACGTGAGGAACACAAATGCAAACAAGCCTGAATGGTCCCCAGGACTAGATACAACTGAAAACTCACACCCCAGAAGTGACTCGAACCCATACTCCCAGGAGCAAAGCAACTGGTAACTACAGGGCGCCTTAATCCGCTTGACCATCACGACCGGACATAAGGAAGTGATAGCCTGAGCTATATGAACCACTTCCCCGCCGGCACCTGGATGGTTATCTTGGGCATAGCATTTTATCAAATCACCTCATTTTTTGGGGCAACACGTGAGGAACACAAATGCAAACAAGCCTGAATGGTCCCCAGGACTAGATACAACTGAAAACTCACACCCCAGAAGTGACTCGAACCCATACTCCCAGGAGCAAAGCAACTGGTAACTACAGGGCGCCTTAATCCGCTTGACCATCACGACCGGACATAAGGAAGTGATAGCCTGAGCTATATGAACCACTTCCCCGCCGGCACCTGGATGGTTATCTTGGGCATAGCATTTTATCAAATCACCTCATTTTTTGGGGCAACACGTGAGGAACACAAATGCAAACAAGCCTGAATGGTCCCCAGGACTAGATACAACTGAAAACTCACACCCCAGAAGTGACTCGAACCCATACTCCCAGGAGCAAAGCAACTGGTAACTACAGGGCGCCTTAATCCGCTTGACCATCACGACCGGACATAAGGAAGTGATAGCCTGAGCTATATGAACCACTTCCCCGCCGGCACCTGGATGGTTATCTTGGGCATAGCATTTTATCAAATCACCTCATTTTTTGGGGCAACACGTGAGGAACACAAATGCAAACAAGCCTGAATGGTCCCCAGGACTAGATACAACTGAAAACTCACACCCCAGAAGTGACTCGAACCCATACTCCCAGGAGCAAAGCAACTGGTAACTACAGGGCGCCTTAATCCGCTTGACCATCACGACCGGACATAAGGAAGTGATAGCCTGAGCTATATGAACCACTTCCCCGCCGGCACCTGGATGGTTATCTTGGGCATAGCATTTTATCAAATCACCTCATTTTTGGGGCAACACGTGAGGAACACAAATGCAAACAAGCCTGAATGGTCCCCAGGACTAGATACAACTGAAAACTCACACCCCAGAAGTGACTCGAACCCATACTCCCAGGAGCAAAGCAACTGGTAACTACAGGGCGCCTTAATCCGCTTGACCATCACGACCGGACATAAGGAAGTGATAGCCTGAGCTATATGAACCACTTCCCCGCCGGCACCTGGATGGTTATCTTGGGCATAGCATTTTATCAAATCACCTCATTTTTTGGGGCAACACGTGAGGAACACAAATGCAAACAAGCCTGAATGGTCCCCAGGACTAGATACAACTGAAAACTCACACCCCAGAAGTGACTCGAACACATACTGTAAAGCTGCCGCCCAGTTGGGTGGGTGTGGAGCACATGACTGTAAAGCTGCTGCCCAGTTGGTTGGGTGTGCAGAAAGACTAGTAACTGTGTGACTCACCATAGATGTAAAGTGCCTTGTATAGTGACTGTTGTGAGCCTCTTGTTGATCACTTGTGACACAAGATTATTTGTGTGGGGGTGATTAAATATGATGTGCATGTGTATACATGTATATGTATGTACATGTATGCATGAGTAATGTATATATAACATTAATAATTTTGTAACTAGCGTCAAAAGATTGTTATTTGCTTAGTTAAACGAACTAGAGGGTTCAGTTCCTGAACCGATTATGTGCCTCTGTAATCCTTTACACAACCGCCCACGGGGTGGGTATGGGGTGCATAATAAAGAAAGAATTGAAAAACAGAACTCGATATGTATGTAAATTATGATACCGGATAAGATCACTATTAAGAAATAATTATAAACCACAATATGTCTGTATCATCAAAAATTCGGAAACATATCATATATTTTCAAATATTTGTAATTAAAGTATTTATTTAGGAAATATGTATTTTAGTTTCCCTAGTTAGCTCTGAGAACACATATTCTTGCAGCAAGAATTTCTTTCCACCAATTTGAGAGGTGCTAATGAGACTATAGTCTCGACCCACTGGACAGGTCATGAACAACAATCAACTATAGCACCATCTATGTCAGAAGATATTCAAAATGTTCTTGATATCATTCAAATTGTCAATACGAGAGCAGAATCATAAGTTGAGTGATGTCAAAGGAATCATATTGACTGACCGAGCCCCACTGTAAATATTGTGGCTTCCTGACCATAAAGTTACCGCCACGGTCGGGTAAGAGACCGGATGTACCCAGTATGCAAGCCACGCTAGCTATTAGTTCATATAAGCTGACAACTTACCCAGATAAACAAAACTTCCTAATAATATATATTCAATTAATACAAATGAAATGTTTAAATCGTGATTATATATGTATCACGTGGACAATTTTTAATGTAATTTTTTCCCCAGATATTCGGGCTCCTTATTATGCTTCGTCTTGAGGCAAAGCCCAATACCTTACGCCATTTGATGCTCTGTCCACAGATCATTCTCTCTCTCAAATCATATACACTGATGGTTCCTACACCGCCCCACGGGTGCAGGTGCAGTTGCCTCTACCCATCAGACAGAATTATTTGCCTTCCTTCTTACACTAAAATGTGTACAAGTCTCTAAACTTGATGCATTAATTGTAAGTGATTTTCTCATCCTTAGTTACGCTTAACACTCTCAGACACAACTGTAACATGACCGGGTCTGAAGCTAAACAGAGAAAACACAACAGCATTAACGATAGTCACAAAATCCATTTCATGTGAATTCCATCTTCGTTGGCCTGCGAAACTTAAGGAATAGTCCAGAAAATATCTACTAAAGTTTATCTCAAGTGTGAAGATACTTCAGCTGATACTTAGATATTTCCAGTAAGTGTAAAGATAAGTGCTGACGATACTACCTTCATCTATTCAGACCCCAACCCAAACGCACTAAATAATAATGTAAATAACAAAGTTAAAAAGTCCACTCACGGAAGTAACCAACAAAATCCAACTAAACATAAAATAGACCGACTACATTTTAATTGGAAGTAAATCCTCAAACCAAATTAAATTCAGATAGACAATGTTAACATTAGCAATAAAAATTATGGAAAGTTCCTTGACCTATACATAGACAAGAAACTGAACTTCAGCATCCACATACAACAATATGTGGGTGCTGAGAGAGAGAGAGAGAGAGAGAGAGAGAGAGAGAGAGAGAGAGAGAGAGAGAGAGAGAGATATGAGAGAGAAGAGAGAGAGAGAGAGAGAGAGAGAGAGAGACGAGAGAGAGAGAGAGAGAGAGAATGAGAGAGAGAAGAGAGAGAAATGAGAGAGAATGAGCGAAATAGCGAGAATGTAAAATATACACTGAGGACAGGCAGCTTGTGCATGTCTATTCGTTAGGCGTGTATCGAGGTCCACCTCCAAGGTCGATCTACTGACCTTCTCCACATTCACCTGGGCACTAGGAGTCTCGAACCACCAACCCCAGGAGCAGGAGACAGTAACTCTATTAACTTTTTTGCTTGACCTACAGCATAAAGAAGGTACAGAAACAAGAAATCGCAGTGGTTAACTGCTTCTGGAATCCTTCCTCGAATGTAGATGTTACTGGTTCTTTGAGTATGTAATTGAACAATAAAAACTAATGATACAAATTAAATGCGTGGTATAAATATGTGTATGTGACGTATATTCATATAAGCACAAAAGTTGCGGTGTTCAGAGTGGGGACAGTTTCCACAGACCTTGCCCACAGTTCCTAAAAACCAGTTTAGCAATCATGTGTCCATTTTGAACAAATCATTTACAAATTT
>WNGS01017770.1:0-10063 GCA_020271785.1 Procambarus virginalis | reverse complement strand
CAGGATGGGTATTGGGGGGTCACATCCACCCGCAGGATGAATATTTAAACGATTCTTCGCGGCGGGATCGTATTCCAGGGACCTGCCCGAAACGCTACGCGTACTAGTGGCTGTACAAGAATGTAACAACTCTTGTATATATCTCAAAAAAAAAAAAAAAAAAAAAAAAAAAAAAAAAAAAAAAAAAATGGGATCACATCCACCCATAGAATGGGTATGGGGTCCATAACACCCACTGGATGTGTATGGCATCCATTGCCGCCCACAAGAAGAGTATAGGGTCCAGTATCGCCAACAGGATTAGTATATAGGGTCCACTGCCGCCCAGGGTCGGTAGGGGGTCCACTACCGCCCACTATCGCAGAGTGCACTCCTGGCATTGAACGCACATAGCAGTGACACCATAAATAGTTTAGTTAGTTTAGTTCATTTATTATGCACCCCATACCCATCTTGTGGGCGTAGTGGAAAGGGTTACAGAGGCACATAATGGGCTCAGGGACTGAACCCACAATTCATTTAGCTAAGCAAGTTACAATCTTGATGAGCTAGTTACAAAAATTCAATATAAGTCGTCACATCAACAATGGGTTCGAGATCGACCTCAAGTACAGGTTCTAAATTAAGCAACTGACATGTAAAGAGCTAGTGTCAAAATTTATATGTTTGTCCTGCACACCGCCCCCCATCCAGTGGGCAGCGGTGGATAGGTTACAATCACTCAGTTACTACCTACAGTTAGCAAACTGGGGATATTTGGCTAAAATTTCTGGTAGCAGATCATTTTGAATAAAATATTTACACATCGCTGGAACATTGGTTATAGAATTGTCTCTAAATTCACGTATCTTTTCTCTGCACAAATTATCACAAATTTAAATTATAATGTTAACAAGTAGAATACGTATTTTAATAAAATCTAACATAACTAGCCAGAAAACATTTAACATTTATTAAAAAATATATGTTTGGAAGTTAAATCGACTTCATAGGACAATAGTTTGTTATATATACTCGTTATTCGTTGACATGCGTTCGCTACTTAAACTACCTTGTACTGTACTTATGTAAAATCTCCCATGTCTCTTCGCTCATCTCACCGAACCCTACAGGCTCTGTGATATATTGTTTAATTAAGATTCACAAATAAAGCTTATAATTGTATATGTTATCAAAAAGGCAGAGCTTAGTTTAGTTCATTTATTATGCACCCCATACCCATCCTATGGGCGATAGTGGAGTGTTACAGAGGCACATAATGGGCTCAGGGAATGAGCCCCACAATTCATATAGCCAAGCAAGTTATAATTTTGATAAGCTAGTTACAAAAGTCAATGCACATTGTCACATCAACAATGTGCTTGAGACCGACCACAAGTACAGTTTATAATTTAAGCAACTGACATATATGGAGGGCTACAGTGTCACAATTGATATGTTTATCCTACACATAACCCCCTCTCCCCCCATCCAATGGGCAGCGGTGGATAGGTTACAATCAAGTCGTTTTTTGCGTTTTATTCAGAGATTAGATCTTATTGGGTGAGGAAAGATATTCATATTTTAAAGAAGGCTTCTTGGCTGATGCTCTCCATTGATGGAAAATATACAACCTTTTGAAAATCAATGTTAGTTTGATCTAGATATTGTAATTAACGAAAGTATTTATGTCATCACAAAGGTAGAAATATAGGCTACATTTAAAATCCTTTGTCATAAATATAACTGAAGTGAAAACGAAGATATATGCGTTTTGATAGTTACTTGATGGCTAGTTCTGAGAGTGTGAAGCCCTGCACACCAGCCAATAAATTGTATAATTAGTTTCCATATATTTTAATTAATCTTAAAAATCTATATGTCAGAAGAAAGGAAGATGTAGCCGTTAATGTGACAACATTTAAAAATAAATATCTCTTAAGTTAAATAAATAATACCACCTTATCGCCGGTGTCCGGACACATGAAAACTACCTAGGTATCAGTATCCAGCCAGGCGGGGATCACAGGCTGCACAATACTGATAAATTATGTAATGCACTACTTGTGGTCGATCTCGAACCCAATTATGATGTGACGACTTATAGTGAATTTTGTAACTAGCTCATCAAGATTGTAACTTGCTCAGCTAAATGAATTGTGGGGTTCGGTCCATTCATTTTCTTTCTTTATTATGCACCCCATAATACCCATCCCGTGGGCGGTGGTGTAAAGGATTACAGAGGCACATAATCGGTTCAGGAACTGAACCCTCTAGTTCGTTTAGCTAAGCAAATAACAATCTTTTGACGCTAGTTACAAAATTATTAATGTACACATACTTATGCATACATGTACATATACATACGTATACAAATATACATACACATACATATTTAATCACCCACACAAATACACACATCAGTAATCTTTTGTGTCACAAGTGATTCAACAAGAGGCACACAACAGTCACTATACAAGGCACTTTACATCTATGAGGAGTCGCACAGTTACTAGTCTTGCTCCACACCAACCCAACTGGGCGGCAGCTTTACAGTCATGTGCTGCACACCCACCCAACTGGGCGGCAGCTTTACAGTCATGTGCTGCACATCCACCCAACTGGGCGGCAGCTTTACAGTCATGTGCTGCACATCCACCCAACTGGGCGGCAGCATTACAGTCATGTGCTCCACACCCACCCAACTGGGCGGTAGCTTTACAGTCATGTGCATGCATTACCGACAGTAAGCAAATTTTGGATACTTCGCTAAGATTTCGGGCAGCACATCATTATGAATGAAGTACTTACACATTTCTGGGACACTAATGATGGTGTTATCTCTAAATTCCGTGATTTTTTTCACATTCCATTATATAATGACGCAAAGTATGCGAATAGTTCTGCTGACAGAGTTTACATTTAGTCAAATCTACATCAGCAGATGTTACAAATTCCCAAAAGTACTTGTAGCCGAGCCTAAGCCTAACAGTGGTAACTTCTAGAAATCTGCTAGCATTATTGGATGACCCATATACTTGTGGTACCTCCTGCATAATAGAATGATGATAGATGGGGTAACTGGTGCGAATTTCACTTTGCCTTAAGTATCCGAAATTTAGTTGATTATCATTATCTCGTCATCTGTTAAATAATTTAACGTTGTCGAATGTGAAGCACTGTTATCACTCTCCTTATTGTTGCATTGGTGTGAGGAGTGGCAGTGATTGGTGCAGTTTATTTTATCTTTAAATAGGGACATGTATTTGTACTGCAGATAGCAGTACAGTTGCACCGTTTCTTTATATATTTTATACTTGGGTTAGCAAGGCGAGACGCTTCTCTTAACGTGATACTGTTGGTATCAAATAGAAATAGTTTTTAAAGTATGTATCTTAATAAATTTGAACCTTATATTATTTAACATCAAAAAATTAGATTTCGAATGTTAAAACCAATTTCAACCAATTAAAGGATTTATCCTTTAATATTAAAAAATGTTCAAACTGAAATAAATATATAACACTGTACGGTGCAGTTGTGTTTGCCTGCCACAGCCTTGAGAGCACGGAACCTCTACATTGGCGACCCAGTCTGGCTAAAACATTGCGGTACAGTAGAACCTCAAGCCCAAGGTATTTGTATGTGGTAACATAGTCGAGCAGAGAGCCATCATCCAACTGTATTTTGCGAACGGGGCCACCCCGTCTGGGTGGGTGTCGGTTCAGGATCTTTGTTTTCTCTACTGAGATGACTAAGCATAGTTCCTGACATGTGTACAATACAGAGTTCAGAACATTTTGGGTGTTGGTATACCCATTGGTGTGGCTCAGTATATCATCCACATAGCTAATGTGTTCGCTGGACCTTTTAGTTACTAAGTTTAAAAGTGCATTGATTAACACATTGAACAGAGTACGACTGAGGACACTTCCCTGTGGAGTGCCAAGTTCAAAATCTCTCGTTACACGCCTATGCCCTTGGAACAGTACAGATGACTTCCTGTTGGATAGATAGCCTCTTATCCACCACCCTTCCCCCTTCATCCCATACCCTCCCTGTTCCTCCTCCCCCCTCACCCCGTATCCTCCATGTCCCCCCTATCTCCTTAACCCACACCCTACCCATTCCCCCTTCCCTTAAACCCCCACCCCCCACCCCAAAACCCTCTGCGACCCTGCAAACCATCTCACAGATCCTCTCACCCACGGAACAGCTTCCCACACCAGTAGAATACTCGCCAAGAAAGGGATATGTAAATGAACAGAAGAAAGTGAGCTTCAAGGCGATGTACACTAACATAGATGGGATTACAAATAAAACTAGTAAACTTGGAGAGTGGGCACTAGAAGAAAACCCAGACATAATAGCTCTCACAGAAACAAAGCTAACGAAAATCATAACAAATGCAGTGTTTCCACAGGGCTACTATGTAGTGAGGAAAGAGAGAGAAGGGAGAGGAGGAGGTGGTGTGGCTTTGCTACTAAGAGAAGGTTGGAGTTTCGAAGAGATGGTAATTCAGAACTGTGAAGGTTTCAGGGACTACATATCAGGCACCATTGCAACTGGAGGACAGAAAATTATAATAGTAGTCATATATAACCCCCCACCGAATGACAGAAGACCCAGACAGGAATATGATAGAAACAACATGGCCACCATCAATATAATAGAGAGAGCAGCTTCTGTGGCTAGCAGGAACGGATCCAGACTTCTAATCATGGGAGACTTCAACCATGGGAAGATAGATTGGGGGAACAGAGACCCACACGGAGGCCCAGACACATGGAGAGCTAAGCTGCTGGATGTGGCAACAAGAAACTTTCTAAGTCAACACGTCAAGGGACCGACAAGAATGAGAGGAGGGGATGAACCAGCCTTGCTTGATTTGATATTTACCCTAAATGAGTCGGATATAAGGGAAGTTAAGTTGGAAGCCCCCTTGGGAATGAGTGATCATAGTGTATTGAGCTTTGAGTACCTGGTTGAGCTAGGAATTATCACCCCCAAAAAAGAACTGGGAACCAAAGGGCTGGCGTACCGAAAGGGAAACTATGAGGAGATGAATAAATTCCTATGGGATATACATTGGGACACAGAACTCGGAACCAAGTCCGTACAAGACATGATGGACTATGTCACCCAAAAATGTCAGGAGGCTGTAAGCAGGTTTGTCCCAGCCCAACAGGAAAAAACAGAGAAGCAAAGGAAGAATCCGTGGTTTAATAGGGAATGTATGAAAGCAAAGGAGCTGAACAAAAGGCATGGAGGAACTTCCGTAATAACAGAACACCAGAAAGTAGAGAGAGATACCAGAGAACCAGGAACGAGTATGTCAGTGTGAGAAGAGCAGCTGAGAAAAGGTATGAAAATGATATAGCTAACAAAGCCAAGACTGAACCAAAGCTACTACACAGTCACATCAGGAGGAAGACAACAGTGAAGGAACAGGTGATTAAACTTAGGGTGGGCGAGGACAGGTACACAGAGAATGACAAAGAGGTGTGTGAAGAACTCAACAAAAGGTTCCAGGAGGTCTTTACAATAGAACAGGGAGATATCACGGCGCTGGGAGAGGTGGCAGCAAACCAGGTGACCTTGGATAGGTTCGAAATTACAAGAGATGAGGTCAAAAAGCACCTATTGGAGCTGGATGTGAGAAAAGCTGTTGGGCCGGATGGAATCTCGCCATGGGTATTGAAAGAGTGTGCAGGAGCACTTTGCTTACCACTCTCCATAGTGTATAGTAAGTCACTGGAAACGGGGGACCTACCAGAAATATGGAAGACTGCTAATGTAGTACCAATATACAAAAAGGGTGACAGACAAGAGGCACTGAACTACAGGCCAGTGTCCTTAACTTGTATACCATGCAAGGTGATGGAGAAGATTGTGAGAAAAAACCTAGTAACACATCTGGAGAGAAGAGACTTCGTGACAACCCATCAACATGGGTTCAGGGAGGGTAAATCTTGCCTTACAGGCTTGATAGAATTCTACGATCAGGTGACAAGAATTAAGCAAGAAAGAGAAGGGTGGGCGGACTGCATTTTTTGGACTGTCGGAAAGCCTTTGACACAGTACCCCATAAAAGGTTGATGCATAAGCTGGAGAAACAGGCAGGAGTAACAGGTAGGGCGCTCCAGTGGATAAGGGAGTACCTAAGCAATAGGAAGCAGAGAGTTACAGTGAGGGGTGAGACCTCAGACTGGCGTGAAGTCACCAGTGGAGTCCCACAGGGCTCTGTACTTGGACCTATCCTGTTTCTGATATACGTAAATGATCTCCCAGAGGGTATAGACTCATTCCTCTCAATGTTTGCTGACGACGCCAAAATTATGAGAAGGATTAAGACAGAGGAGGACAGCTTGAGACTTCAAGAAGACCTGGACAAGCTGCAGGAATGGTCGAACAAATGGCTGTTAGAGTTTAACCCAAGCAAATGTAATGTAATGAAGATAGGGGTAGGAAGCAGGAGACCAGATACAAGGTATCATTTGGGAGATGAAATACTTCAAGAGTCAGAGAGAGAGAAAGACCTGGGGGTTGATATCACGCCAGACCTGTCCCCTGAAGCTCATATCAAGAGGATAACATCAGCAGCATATGCCAGGTTGGCTAACATAAGAACGGCCTTTAGAAACTTGTGTAAGGAATCTTTCAGAACATTATATACCACATATGTCAGACCAATCCTGGAGTATGCGGCTCCAGCATGGAGTCCCTATCTAGTCAAGCATAAGACTAAACTGGAAAAGGTTCAAAGGTTTGCCACCAGACTAGTACCCGAGCTGAGAGGTATGAGCTACGAGGAGCGACTGCAGGAATTAAACCTCACTTCGTTGGAAGACAGAAGAGTTAGGGGGGACATGATCACCACATTCAAGATTCTCAGGGGAATCGACAGGGTTGATAAAGACAGGCTGTTTAACACAAGGGGCACACGCACTAGGGGACACAGGTGGAAACTGAGTGCCCAAATGAGCCACAGAGATATTAGAAAGAACTTTTTTAGTGTCAGAGTGGTTGACAAATGGAATGCATTAGGAAGCGATGTGGTGGAGGCTGACTCCATACACAGTTTCAAGTGTAGATATGATAGAGCCCATTAGGCTCAGGAAACTGTACACCTGTTGATTGACGGTTGAGAGGCGGGACCAAAGAGCCAGAGCTCAACCCCCGCAAGCACAACTAGGTGAGTACAACTAGGTGAGTACATACATACATACATACATACATACATACATACATACATACATACATACATACATACATACATACATACATACATACATACATACATACATACATACATACATACATACATACATACATACATACATACATACATACATACATACATACATACATACATACATATATGCATACATACATACATGCATACATACATACATACATACCTACATACATACATACATACATGCATACATACATGCATACATACATACATACATACATACATACATACATACATACATACATACATACATACATACATACATACATACATACATACATACATACATACATACATACATACATACATACATACATACATACATACATACATACATACATGCATACATACTTACATACATATATACATACATACATACATACATACATACATACATACATACATACATACATACATACATACATACATGCATACATACATACATACATACATACATACATACATACATACATACATACATACATACATACATACATACATACATACATACATACACGTCCAGTCAGCATATAGCTATTTCGGGACAAAATCCAATACAGTTTATATTGGTGAGACGCCACTGTGATGAGTTTAAATATCACTGGAACTGTAGGTTAATGTGTGACATAGGTGAGGTTAGATGAAGCATCTACAAGCATCAGCTGATGGAGTGTTGTGGAGGCTGGTGGTATTATGCCCAGATGTTGGAGGGTGGATTTGACCCCCCCACCCTCCCTCCCCCCCACATTGACCGCAGAACGTCTAACGTTACTTTCCACTCTCGCTTACCAAGGGTATAACCCCCCCCCCCCAACACACACACATGCATCAGATTCTTAACTTACAATATTTATGATTTACCAATTTATGTTACTACACTGACTCCCAATTTCACAATATTGTATAAACTTTGATGAATCGCTCGTCTATGGGTCATCCAATAATGTTAGCAGACTTCTAGATGTTACCACTGCTAGGTCTTACCACTGCTAGGACCTATCCACCGCTGCCCATTGGATGGGGGGAGAGGGAGTTATGTGTAGGATAAACATATCAATTGTGACACTATAGCCCTCCATATATGTCAGTTGCTTAAATTATAAACTGTACTTGTGGTCGGTCTCGAGCCCATTGTTGATGTGACAATGTGCATTGACTTTTGTAACTAGCTTATCAAAATTATAACTTGCTTGGCTATATGAATTGTGGGACTCATTCCCTGAGCCCATTATGTGCCTCTGTAACACTCCACTATCGCCCATAGGATGGGTATGGGGTGCATAATAAATGAACTAAACTAAGCTCTGCCTTTTTGATAACATATACAATTATAAGCTTTATTTGTGAATCTTAATTAAACAATATATCACAGAGCCTGTAGGGTTCGGTGAGATGAGTGAAGAGACATGGGAGATTTTACATAAGTACAGTACAAGGTAGTTTAAGTAGCGAACGCATGTCAACGAATAACGAGTATATATAACAAACTATTGTCCTATGAAGTCGATTTAACTTCCAAACATATACTTTTTAATAAATGTTAAATGTTTTCTGGCTAGTTATGTTAGATTTTATTAAAAATACGTATTCTACTTGATAACATTATAATTTAAATTTGTGATAATTTGTGCAGAGAAGTGCGACAACTGGATATGCCAAAAAACACTTTCCAAACAACGATATAAATTGGATAAGTCGCTCTACAACATTGACGCTTGGACCGTCGACTTCCTTTGATGCTACTTATTTACTTATTTCATAATGAAATTATATTGGTTTGGAGTAAATATATGTTTTCTCATGTTCTGCATTCAGCACCCACATTATAGTAAGTAAATATACCATATTACTTCATTACTTAAATAATGCTAGAGGGTTTGAGTAGCTTTGGGTCTTTAGTGGACAGAATCTCCAATAGATGGGGCAAGAGTCGCCCCATCTCTCTCGCCCGAGCAAGAGTCGAAACATAATTTAAATTGATATATCTTTGTCCTCGAACATGATTTATTTTATTTGGTGCAATCATAATAATGTTCATATCTCGGTCTTTCTGGAGGCATATAAGACTTTAGGCTTTATTAGCGTATCTTTGTTAATTATACAATATATATCGGCAAGTGGGTAGCCGTCTGCACTACATTGATACTGTTAATCACAACTACCTCTTATTTAAACTTCAGCATTATGGAATCCGTGGCCTTGCCCTTGACTACATCCGATCCTATCTTAGTGACAGACACCAATATGTAACCATCAATGATACAACTTCTTCCACTCTACCAATTACCGTTGGAGTGCCACAGGGCAGTATCTTAGGACCTCTTCTATTTCTTATATATAAATGATCTGCCTAATGTCTCTAATATTCTCAAACCTATATTGTTTGCTGATGATACTACCCTTATCTATTCAGACCTCAACCCACATACACTAATAATGTTGTGAATAATGAATTAAAAAAAGTCCACTTCTGGATGTCACGAACAAACTAACAATTAAACATCGAAAAGACTTACTATCTTTATTTGGAAGCAAATCATCAAATGCAATTCAGCTACAGATAGACAATTAACATCAGTAATAAAAAAGATGCAAGTTTCTTGGCCTATTCCTAGACAAGAGACTCAACTTCAGCACCCACATTCAACACATAACGAAGAAAGTCTCTAAGACAGTGGGTATACTCTCCAAATCAGATATTGTTTCCTAACTCCGCTCTCCTCTCACTATTTATGCACTAATCTACCCCATTTAATTATGGTATCTGTGCATGGGGGTTCTACCACTGCAAACCACCTTAAGCCCATCATCACGCAGCAAAAATCT
>WNGS01017764.1:0-18777 GCA_020271785.1 Procambarus virginalis | reverse complement strand
CGCCGCTCCTCGCTGATTTCCGTTCCAAGTGAACTGCAGGCTCACCACAGCACTCGTCCTCCAACACGGCAAATGAATTTGCTGTCTTTAGGGCGTCTGTAGGCGGCCTTGTCAAGTATTCTTAAGACCCCTGTCTTTAATGACTTTCCACGACGAGGTCTTGTTAGGAGCTGCCTCGTATGGACTAATAGGAGCTGCCTCATATGGACCAATAGGAGCTGCCTCGCATGGACCATAGGAGCTGCCTCGTATGGACTAATAGGAGCTGCCTCGTATGGACTAATAGGAGCTGCCTCGTATGGACCAATAGGAGCTGCCTCGTATGGACCAATAGGAGCTGCCTCGCATGGACCAATAGGAGCTGCCTCGTATGGACAATAGGAGCTGCCTCGTATGGACGAATAGAACTGCCTCGTATGCACCAATAGGAGCTGCCTCGTATGGACCAATAGGAGCTGCTCGTATGAACCAATAGGAGCTGCATCGTATGGACCAATAGGAGCTGCCTCATATGAACCAATAGGAGCTGCCTCGTATGGACCAATAGCAGCTGCCTCGTATGGACCAATAGCAGCTGCCTCGTATGGACCAATAGGAGCTGCATCGTATGGACCAAGCAGCTGCCTCGTATGGACCAATAGGAGCTGCCTCGTATGGACCAATAGGAGCTGCCTCGTATGGACCAATAGCAGCTGCCTCGTATGGACCAATAGGAGCTGCCTCGTATGGACCAATAGGAGCTGCCTCGTATGGACCAATAGGAGCTGCCTCGTATGGACCAATAGCAGCTGCCTCGTATGGACCAATAGGAGCTGCCTCGTATGGACCAATAGCAGCTGCCTCGTATGGACCAATAGGAGCTGCCTCGTATGGACCAATAGGAGCTGCCTCGTATGACCAATAGCAGCTGCCTCGTATGGACCAATAGGAGCTGCCTCGTATGGACCAATTGCAGCTGCCTCGTATGGACCAATAGAGCTGCCTCGTATGGACCAATTGCAGCTGCCTCGTATGGACCAATAGGAGCTGCCTCGTATGGACCAATAGGAGCTGCCTCGTATGGACCAATAGGACTGCCTCGTATGGACCAATGGCAGCTGCCTCGTATGGACCAATAGGAGCTGCCTCGTATGGACCAATAGCAGCTGCCTCGTATGGACCAATAGGAGCTGCCTCGTATGGACCAATAGCAGCTGCCTCGTATGGACCAATAGGAGCTGCCTCGTATGGACCAATTGCAGCTGCCTCGTATGGACCAATAGGAGCTGCCTCGTATGGACCAATAGGAGCTGCCTCGTATGGATCAATAGGAGCTGCCTCGTATGGACCAATAGCAGCTGCCTCGTATGGACCAATAGGAGCTGCCTCGTATGGACCAATAGAGCTGCCTCGTATGGACCAATTGCAGCTGCCTCGTATGGACCAATAGGAGCTGCCTCGTATGGACCAATAGGAGCTGCCTCGTATGGACCAATTGCAGCTGCCTCGTATGGACCAATTGCAGCTGCCTCGTATGGACCAATAGGAGCTGCCTCGTATGGACCAATTGCAGCTGCCGCTTATTGGACAACGAGCCTTCTACAGATTCTTATATAATTTGTTCTAAGATAACTCCAACAATGACCATAAGGTAATATTTCCTCAGTGAGTGTTAGGCAGCGGCGGGTGAGCGGCTCATTAAGAGCGGCCTCCTTCACCCTCGCTGGCTCCTGACGCTAGAGCACAATCTTCACTTTAATCTCAGGAGCGGATGAATGTTGGTGGAGGCTGTCTGCTGCTGCCTGTGTCTTCTGGGCGCTGGGCGTGGAGGCTGTGTCTGCTGCTGCCTGTTTCTTCTGGACGCTGGGCGTGG
The DNA here is from genome assembly GCA_020271785.1 of Procambarus virginalis. NCBI lineage: Eukaryota > Metazoa > Arthropoda > Malacostraca > Decapoda > Cambaridae > Procambarus > Procambarus virginalis. The sequence goes on along the minus strand of WNGS01017764.1, from coordinate 16,925 downwards.
AGGTGTGTCTGCTGCTGCCTGTGTCTTCTGGGCGCTGGGCGTGGAGGCTGTGTCTGCTGCTGCCTGTATCTTCTGGGCGCTGGGCGTGGAGTTTGTGTGCTGCTGCCTGTGTCTTCTGGGGCGCTGGGCGTGGAGGCTGTGTCTTGCTGCTGCCTGTGTCTTCTGGGCGCTGGACGTGGAGGCTGTGTCTGCTGCTGCCTGTGTCTTCTAGGCGCTGTGCGTGGAGGTTGTGTCTGCTGCTGCCTGTGTCTTCTGGGCGCTGGGGCGTGGAGGCTGTGTCTGCTGCTGCCTGTGTCTTCTAGGCGCTGGCGTGGAGGCTGTGTCTGCTGCTGCCTGTGTCTTCTGGGCGCTGGACGTGGAGGCTGTGTCTGCTGCTGCCTGTGTCTTCTGGGCGCTGGGCGTGGAGGCTGTGTCTGCTGTCTGCCTGTGTCTTCTAGCGCTGGGCGTGGAGGCTGTGTCTGCGCTGCCTGCATCTTCTGGACGCTGGACCAGTTTTATTCCTTCACAACACAACCCACTAAGCCGTGACGAGTCGAAAGTTAAATTACTCAGCTTCTCACCCAAAACATCCCGTCTTTTAGTTTGTGTTACGAAATAAACCAATCCGTTCAGAATGTTACGTATTAGTAAACAAATCACCGAAATACGAACGTTTTCAGTGCAGCGGCAACGATTGGTTAGATTGGTGATTGGGTTCAATCGTTTCTGATTAAATAAAACTGTTTCATTCATTTACGGAGTTGCTAATCCAGAGGAGGAGAGGCGGGGGGGGGATGAGGGGGGGGGGAGGGGTTAGTTACCTAAATGGTGTTTAGAAGCTGTAGTTTGTTAGTGATAATTAGCCCAAATGAGTGTTAAGTGATTCAAGAGATTGTGGGATTTATATCGTCCGGTTAATTATGAGGTTTACAGGACTTGTACACCGAGGTGTAGATCTCTCTCTCGCTGTGAGTATACTCTGAGAGTCTACTTAGTCCTGGACTATACTCAGGATTATAGTATACTTGTTGGTTGGTCAGTAAGGTATTGTGGTGGTCTTAATAACCCTCCAGAGGTTGATAGGTCTTAAGTCCAACACCAAACTTGCTGGTTGGTCAGTAAGGTATTGTGGTGGTCTTAATAACCCTCCAGAGGTTGATAGGTCTTAAGTCCAACACCAAACTTGCTGGTTGGTCAGTAAGGTATTGTGGTGGTCTTAATAACCCTCCAGAGGTTGATAGGTCTTAAGTCCAACACCAAACTTGCTGGTTGGTCAGTAAGGTATTGTGGTGGTCTTAATAACCCTCCAGAGGTTGATAGGTCTTAAGTCCAACACCAAACTTGCTGGTTGGTCAGTAAGGTATTGTGGTGGTCTTAATAACCCTCCAGAGGTTGACAGTCCTGAACCTAGTCCAGGACTGAGGTAAACTGTCAGTGTATACTCAGGTATACATGAGGTACCCCTGGGTGTAGGTGTGTGTGTGTGTGTCAGAGGCCAGTAGTGTACACCAGTGAGTCCACAGGTCCGCCGCTAGGTGGCGTGCGCCCTTAATGAGGGTAATTACAGAAAATGGGGAAACCAATGAATCAGTCACACCTAATTTACTCCACACAGCAACAACGACAAAATGTTCGCTAAATTACTCTAAAATTCAATTTTGTTTACACGTTTCGGGCTTTTTAGATACGTTCAGTGATCCCATGTTTTGATAAACAAAATTGTGTTCATTTCAGAAATAATAATAAATTTCGATGGAATTAATAGAGTATCACACACACACACACCACACACACACACACACACACACACACACACACACACACACACACACACACACACGAACGGCATTCAGAAACTTGTGTAAAGAATCATTCAGAACTTTGTATACCACATATGTCAGGCCAATCCTGGAGTATGCAGCCCCAGCATGGAGTCCATATCTAGTCAAGGATAAGACTAAACTGGAAAAGGTTCAAAGGTTTGCCACCAGACTAGTGCCAGAGCTGAGAGGTATGAGCTACGAGGAGAGACTACGGGAATTAAACCTCACTTCGCTGGAAGACAGAAGAGTTAGGGGGGACATGATCACCACATTTAAGATTCTGAAGGGAATTGATAGGGTAGATAAAGACAGGCTATTTAACACAAGGGGCACACGCACTAGGGGACACAGGTGGAAACTGAGTGCCCAAATGAGCCACAGAGATATTAGAAAGAACTTTTTTAGTGTCAGAGTGGTTGACAAATGGAATGCATTAGGAAGTGATGTGGTGGAGGCTGACTCCATACACAGTTTCAAGTGTAGATATGATAGAGCCCATTAGGCTCAGGAAACTGTACACCTGTTGATTGACGGTTGAGAGGCGGGACCAAAGAGCCAGAGCTCAACCCCCGCAAGCACAACTAGGTGAGTACAACTAGGTGAGTACACACACCGATCCAAAGCTACTCCACAGTCACATCAGAAGGAAAACAACAGTGAAAGAACAGGTAATGAAACTTAGAACAGGCGAGGACAGGTATACAAAGAATGACAAAGAAGTGTGTGAGGAACTCAACAAGAGGTTCCAGGAGGTCTTCACAATAGAACACGGTGAGGTCACTGAGCTAGGAGAGGGGGAAGTAAACCAGGAGGCCTTGGAAGGGTTCGAAATTACGAGAGAGGAGGTCAAGAGACACCTGCTGGATCTGGATGTTAGAAAGGCTGTTGGGCCAGACGGCATCTCGCCATGGGTACTGAAAGAGTGTGCAGAGGCACTTTGCTTGCCACTCTCCATAGTGTATAGTAGGTGACTGGAGACGGGAGACCTACCAGAAATATGGAAGACGGCAAATGTGGTCCCAATATACAAAAAGGGTGACAGGCAAGAGGCACTGAACTACAGGCCTGTGTCCTTGACTTGTATACCATGCAAGGTGATGAAGATCGTGAGAAAAAACCTAATAACACATCTGGAGAGAAGGGACTTCGTGACAAATCGCCAACATGGGTTCAGTGAGGGCAAATCTTGCCTGACTGGCTTAATAGAATTCTATGACCAGGTGACAAAGATTAAGCAAGAAAGAGAGGGCTGGGCGGACTGCATTTTCTTGGACTGTCGGAAAGCCTTTGACACAGTACCGCATAAGAGGCTGGTACATAAGCTGGAGAGACAGGCAGGTGTAGCTGGTAAGGTGCTCCAGTGGATATGGGAGTACCTTAGCAATAGGAAGCAGAGAGTTAAGGTGAGGGGTGAGACCTCCGATTGGCGTGAAGTCACCAGTGGAGTCCCACAGGGCTCTGTACTCGGTCCTATCTTGTTTCTGATATATGTAAATGATCTCCCGGAGGGTATAGATTCATTTCCCTCAATGTTTGCGGCCAAAATTATGAGAAGGATTAAGACAGAGGAAGACTGAGACTTCAAGAAGACCTGGACAAGCTAAAGGAATGGTCGAACAAATGGTTGTTAGAGTTTAATCCAAGCAAATGTAATGCAATGAAGATAGGCGTAGTTATCTTGAGGTTATCTTGAGATGATTTCGGGGCTTTAGTGTCCCCGCGGCCCGGTCCTCGACCAGGCCTCCACCCCCAGGAAGCAGCCCGTGACAGCTGACTAACACCCAGGTCCCTATTTACTGCTAGGTAACAGGGGCATTCAGGGTGAAAGAAACTTTGCCCATTTGTTTCTGCCTAGTGCGGGAATCAAACCCGCGCCACAGAATTACAAGTCCTGCGCGCTATCCACCAGGCTACGAGGCCTTAGGCTAGTTAGCAGGAGGCCAGAAACAAGGTACTATCTGGGAGATGAAATACTTCAGGAGTCAGAGAGAGAGAAAGACCTGGGGGTTGACATCACGCCAGACCTCTCCCCTGTAGCCCATATCAAGAGGATAACATCAGCAGCATATGCCAGGTGGCCAACATAAGAACGGCCATTCAAAAACTTGTGTAAGGAATCATTCAGAACTTTGTATACCACATACGTCAGGCCCCGTGACACACCTGCAGGACACACATGACAGCGTCACATAACAAGGCAACACAGGGCCCGTGACACACCTGCAGGACACTCATGACAGCGTCACATAATAAGGCAACACGGGGCCCATGACACACCTGCAGGACACACATGACAGCGTCACATAACAAGGCAACACGGGGCCCGTGACACACCTGCAGGACACACATGACAGCGTCACATAATAAGGCAACACGGGGCCCGTGACACACTTGCAGGACACACATGACAGCGTCACATAACAAAGCAACACGGGGCCCGTGACACACCTGCAGGACACACATGACAGCGTCACATAACAAGGCAACACGGGCCCCGTGACACACCTGCAGGACACACAAACACACCTGAACGGTCAGAGATAAATCCTAGAGGCAGGAGGTTTGCGAGACACTTGACAATACGCAAGCTACCTGTCCCCCACTAGCACCCCTCCTAGTGTGAGTACTGCTGGGACCCTCCTAGTGTGAGTACTGCTGGGACCCTCCTAGTGTGAGTACTGCTGGGACCCTCCTAGTGTGAGTACTGCTGGGACCCTCCTAGTGTGAGTACTGCTGGGACCCTCCTAGTGTGAGTACTGCTGGGACCAGTCCTAGTGAGAGTACTGCTGGGACCCTCCTAGTGTGAGTACTGCTGGGACCCTCCTAGTGTGAGTACTGCTGGGACCCTCCTAGTGTGAGTACTGCTGGGACCCTCCTAGTGTGAGTACTGCTGGGACCCTCCTAGTGTGTGTACTGCTGGGACCCTCCTAGTGTGAGTACTGCTGGGACCAGTCNTCAGAAACTTGTGTAAAGAATCATTCGGAACTTTGTATACCACATATGTCAGACCAATCCTGGAGTATGCAGCCCCAGCATGGAGTCCATATCTAGTCAAGGATAAGACTAAACTGGAAAAGGTTCAAAGGTTTGCACCAGACTAGTACCAGAGCTGAGAGGTATGAGCTACGAGGAGAGACTACGGGAATTAAACCTCACTTCGCTGGAAGACAGAAGAGTTAGGGGGGGACATGATCACCACATTTAAGATTCTGAAGGGAATTGATAGGGTAGATAAAGACAGGCTATTTAACACAAGGGGCACACGCACAAGGGGACACAGGTGGAAACTGAGTGCCCAAATGAGCCACAGAGATATTAGAAAGAACTTTTTCAGTGTCAGAGTGGTTGACAAATGGAATGCATTAGGAAGTGATGTGGTGGAGGCTGACTCCATGCACAGTTTCAAGTGTAGATATGATAGAGCCCAGTAGGCTCAGGAATCTGTTCACCAGTTGATTGACAGTTGAGAGGCGGGACCAAAGAGCCAAAGCTCAACCCCCGCAAGCACAATTAGGTGAGTACAATTAGGTGAGTACACACACACACACACACACACACACACACACACACACACACACACACACACACACACACAGGTAGGCCAGGTAGCCTGGTGGATAGCGCGCAGGATTCGTAATTCTGTGGCGCGGGTTCGATTCCCGCACCCGGCAGAAACAAATGGGCAAAGTTCTTTCACCCTGAATGCCCCTGTTACCTAGCAGTAAATAGGTACCTGGAAGTTAGTCAGCTGTCACGGGCTGCTTCCTGGGGTGTGTGTGTGTGTGTGGTGTGAAAAAAAAGTAGTTAGTGTAGTTAGTAAACAGTTGATTGACAGTTGAGAGGCGGGCCGAAAGAGCAAAGCTCAACCCCCGTAAAATACAACTAAGTGAATACACACACACACACACACACACACACACACACACACACACACACACACACACACACACACACACAAACACACACACAAACACACACACACACTCGGGGGTGATCCAAGAGCCAATGCTCGATCCCGCAAGCACAACTAGGAGAGTACACCCACCCACAAGAGAGAGCCGCCTCCTCTCACGTGTCTCCCAACCACCATAAATTTTGAGGGAGGAATATTTAGTGCCGAGTCGTCAAGAAGTTTATCCCGAGGAAAAGTCTTTGAACAGAGAGAATCATTTTATAATATATTTAATATGCTGATAATATGCAGTTATATGAGTGCTTGGAAACCATTGTAAACCTGTAAACTTAAGGAAATAATGCAAGAGTTTACCTTAAGTCTTCATTGTCTTTATATCTAGAGCTATTTATGTATGAGGATAATATGCTGAGTCACTATACATATACATACCTGCTGGGTCACCATACATACCCATACCTGCTGGGTCACCATACATACCCATGCCTGCTGGGTCACCATACATACCCATACCTGCTGGGTCACTATACATACCCATACCTGCTGGGTCACCATACATACCCATACCTGCTGGGTCACCATACATACCCATACCTGCTGGGTCACCATACATACCCATACCTGCTGGGTCACCATACATACCCATACCTGCTGGGTCACCATACATACCCATACCTGCTGGGTCACCATACATACCCATACCTGCTGGGTCACCATACATACCCATACCTGCTGGGTCACTATACATACCCATACCTGCTGGGTCACCATACATACCCATACCTGCTGGGTCACCATACATACCCATACCTGCTGGGTCACCATACATACCCATACCTGCTGGGTCACCATACATACCCATACCTGCTGGGTCACCATACATACCCATACCTGCTGGGTCACCATACATACCCATACCTGCTGGGTCACCATACATACCCATACCTGCTGGGTCACCATACATACCCATACCTGCTGGGTCACCATACATACCCATACCTGCTGGGTCACCATACATACCCATACCTGCTGGGTCACCATACATCACATTTAAAATATTGCACTTAACAACAAAATACTTCTTTATTCTAAAGATCACGAGAACTGCACCTTACATAACACCCCCCCTCGCACACACACACACACACACACACACACACACATACACACACACACACACACATACACACACACACACACAGGGGGCCAGGTAGCCTGGTGGATAGCGTGCAGGATTCGTAATTCTGTGGCGCGGGTTCGATTCCCGCACCCGGCAGAAACAAATGGGCAAAGTTTCTTTCACCCTGAATGCCCCTGTTACCTAGCAGTAAATAGGTACCTGGGAGTTAGTCAGCTGTCACGGGCTGCTTCCTGGGGTGTGTGTGTGTGTGTGTGTGTGTGTGTGTGTGTGTGTGTGTGTGTGTGTGTGTGTGTGTGGTGTGTGTGTGTGTGTGTGTGTATGTGGTGTGGGAAAAAAAAAATAAAACAAAGTAGTTAGTAAACAGTTGATTGACAGTTGAGAGGCGGGCCGAAAGAGCAAAGCTCAACCCCGTAAAATACAACTAAGTGAATACACACACACGAGAATTGTAGGATCCTCCAAGAGGACTTAAACAGGTTGCAGAGATGGTCAGGGAAATGGCTACTGGAGTTCAACACCAGTAAATGTAAAGTTATGGAAATGAGTTCAGGTGATAGACGACCTAAGGGACAGTACACAAGGAAGGGGAACTGCCTACCTGTAACGATTCGAGAAAGAGATCTGGGAGTGGATGTGACACCTAATCTAACTCCTGAGGCACATATAAATATGATAACGACAGCAGCGTACTCTACACTGGCGAAAATTAGAACTTCATTTAGAAACCTAAATGAGGAGGCTTTTAGGGCGCTTTACACTGCCTACATGAGGCCAGTCTTAGAGTATGCCGCGCCATCATGAAGCCCCCACCTGAAGAAACACATAAGGAAACTGGAGAAGGTTTAGAGGTTTGCGACGAGGCTTGTCCCAGAGTTACGAGGGATGGGATATGAAGAGCGTCCTTAAGACACTAGAGAAAAGAAGGGAGAGAGGAGATATGATAGGAACATATAAAATACTCAGGGGAATTGACAAAGTGCAAATAGATGAAATGTTTACACGCAATAATAATAGAACGAGGGGACATGGGTGGAAACTGGAAACTCAGATGAGTCACAGAGATGTTAGGAAGTTTTCTTTTAGCGTGAGAGTAGTGGAAAAATGGAATGCACTTGGGGAACAGGTTGTGGAAGCCAATACTATTCATAATTTTAAAACCAGGTATGATAGGGAAATGGGACAGGAGTCATTGCTGTAAACAACCAATGGCTAGAAAGGCGGGATCCAAGAGTCAATGCTCGATCCTGCAGACACAAATAGGTGAGTATACACACACACACACACACACACACATACACCACATATGTAAGACCAATCCTGGAGTATGCGGCCCCAGCATGGAGCCCGTACCTTGTCAAGCACAAGACGAAGCTGGAAAAAGTCCAAAGGTATGCCACTAGACTAGTCCCAGAACTAAGAGGCATGAGTTACGAGGAAAGGCTGCAGGAAATGCACCTTACGACACTGGAAGACAGAAGAGTAAGGGGAGACATGATCACAACCTACAAAATCCTCAGAGGAATCGACCGGGTAAACAAGGATAAACTATTCAACACTGGTGGGACGCGAACAAGGGGACACAGGTGGAAACTGAGTACCCACATGAGCCACAGAGACGTTAGAAGGAACTTTTTCAGTGTCAGAGTAGTTAACGGGTGGAATACATTAGGCAGTGATGTGGTGGAGGCTGACTCCATACACAGTTTCAAATGTAGATATGATAGAGCCCAGTAGGCTCAGGAACCTGTACACTAGTTGATTGACAGTTGAGAGGCGGGACCAAAGAGCCAAAGCTCAACCCCCGCAAGTACAAATAGGTGAGAACACACACACACTGAGCCTGCCACTGTGACCTCTGGCAATAGGGGGTCCAGGAAGAGTTTGTAGATTTGGTTTACAAACGCCGACGGAGTTACAAAGTAGAGGAAATGAAAGAAAGAGTAAGTGAAAATGATCCAGATTTGATTGCAATAGTGGACACAAAATACGTGATATGATCTCTGATGCAAGATTCCCAGAGGGATTCAAGTATAAGAAAAGTAAGACAACAAAGGCAAGGAGGAGAAGAAGTTGCACTCCAAGTAAAACAAGAGTGCAAGTTGGGAGAACTGAAGAAGCAGAGTAAAAGCACATACACAGACTCCATCATTGGGACACTGTCAGCAGATGGAAAAATAATTGTGGTCCTGGTGATTTACACACCCCCCCCCCCCCACTATTAACGGAAGACCCCAGGCTGGAACATGATGACAGTAACAAAGTATGCATAGAGGCATTACAGAGAGCAGCGACAGTGACACACAGAATGCGAGCTAAAGTTCTAGTCACGGGGGACCTAAATCAAGGAGAGATTAACTGGGAATCCAGAAATCCTCATGCTTTTGCAAAAACGTGGGGAGCGAAATTAGTGGAAGCTGTAGTAAGAAACATCTTAACACAACATGTAAAGGAGGCCACAAGAGAAAGGGGAGGAGATAGAGCAAGTCTACTGGACTTGATCTTCACCCCGACAGAGGAAGACATTGAGGGAGCATGACACACCACCAGGAGCAGGTGACCATTGTGTCCTGGTGTTCCCCTACATGATGGACCTCACAACAGGGCCCAGGAAACCAGGGGTCACGGCAGGGGACAGCACACCATACAAAAGGAGACTACGTGAAAGTGAGAATATCTGGGAAGTGTGTAATGGGAGGAGGACCTTAGAGGCAAGACGGTCCCGGAAGTGACGGACCAAGTGAACCTGAGGTGCAAAAAGGAAGAAGAGAGATTCATACCACTATTAAGGGTGAACAACAGGACATATAATTACCCCATGGATCAATAGACAGTGTCAGGAAGCAGCAGGAGAACATATAATAACCCCGAGGGTCAATAGACAGTGCCAGGAAGCAGCAGGAGAACATATAATAACCCCGAGGGTCAATAGACAGTGCCAGGAAGCAGCAGGAGAACATATAATAACCCGAGGGTCAATAGACAGTGTCAGGAAGCAGCAGGAGAACATATAATAACCCGAGGGTCAATAGACAGTGTCAGGAAGCAGCAGGAGAACATATAATAACCCCGAGGGTCAATAGACAGTGCCAGGAAGCAGCAGGAGAACATATAATAACCCCGAGGGTCAATAGACAGTGCCAGGAAGCAGCAGGAGAACATATAATAACCCCGAGGGTCAATAGACAGTGTCAGGAAGCAGCAGGAGAACATATAATAACCCGAGGGTCAATAGACAGGCCAGGAAGCAGCAGGAGAACATATAATAACCCCGAGGGTCAATAGACAGTACCAGGAAGCAGCAGGAGAACATATAATAACCCGGGGTCAATAGACAGTGTCAGGAAGCAGCAGCAGAACACATTCTCAACACGGGACCTGGACGAAGTACTATCCGAAAAAATGACCGGTTAAGCTTAAAGTGTTCATTCAGCAGGAGGTGAGCAGCCAGTGTGGAGGAGGCTGGACCCGGCTCCCCTGGGACCAACACACAAGGAAGTCACCATAAAATGATGTATCTCAGAGAATATCATGGGAGTAGGACGGCAGGATCGAACTAGCGGAAGGCGCGTGTCCAAGAACACCCAAGATGCTGGCTCGACTCAGCCGCCCTCTAGTTCCTCACAAAATCTCATAAGATGAATATTGGACAAGGAAATTCTTGAGCGGATTCCAGGAAAAAGACGAACACCAGAGACAAAGTGTTTCAGGGTTGAGCTGAAGTAAATCCGGCCGGACATGTCCAGGATTACTGGGGATTACCGGGCTTACTGACCCTCGGGTGTGGTCCTGCCCATCATGCCCAGTGGGCACGATACCCACAGTAACGTTCAGGCAACGTCCTCAACGGTGAGTCACCGTTAATTGACTTACTGGTGAATATTCTGCCTGTTGTGTGTCCCGCGCTGGCCAGTGACTCATCCCCGCCGGCCAGTGACTCATCCCCACCGGCCAGTGACTCATCCCCGCCGGCCAGTGACTCATCCCCGCCGGCCAGTGACTCATCCCCGCCGGCCAGTGACTCATCCCCGCCGGCCAGTGACTCATCCTCCCCGGCCAGTGACTCATCCCCGCCGGCCAGTGACTCATCCCCGCCGGCCAGTGACTCATCCTCCCGGCCAGTGACTCATCCCCACCGGCCAGTGACTCATCCCCCCCGGACAGTGACTCATCCTCCCCAGCCAGTGACTCATCCCCCCGGCCAGTGACTCATCCTCCCCAGCCAGTGACTCATCCCCCCGGCCAGTGACTCATCCTCCCCAGCCAGTGACTCATCCCCGCGGCCAGTGACTCATCCTCGCCGGCCAGTGACTCATCCCGCCGGCCAGTGACTCATCCCCCCGGCCAGTGACTCATCCCCGCCGGCCAGTGACTCATCCTCCCCGGCCAGTGACTCATCCCCGCCGGCCAGTGACCCATCCCCGCCGGCCAGTGACTCATCCCCGCCGGCCAGTGACTCATCCCGCCGGCCAGTGACTCATCCCCGCCGGCCAGTGACTCATCCCCACCGGCCAGTGACCCATCCCCGCCGGCCAGTGACTCATCCCCGCCGGCCAGTGACTCATCCCCGCCGGCCAGTGACTCATCCCCGCCGGCCAGTGACTCATCCTCCCCGGCCAGTGACTCATCCCCGCCGGCCAGTGACTCATCCCCGCCGGCCAGTGACTCATCCCCGCCGACCAGTGACTCATCCCCGCCGGCCAGTGACCCATCCCCGCCGGCCAGTGACCCATCCCCGCCGGCCAGTGACCCATCCCCGCCGGCCAGTGACCCATCCCCGCCGGCCAGTGACCCATCCCCGCCGGCCAGTGACTCATCCCCCCGGCCAGTGACCCATCCCCGCCGGCCAGTGACCCATCCCCGCGGCCAGTGACTCATCCCCGCGGCCAGTGACTCATCCCCGCGGCCAGTGACCATCCCCGCCGGCCAGTGACCCATCCCCGCCGGCCAGTGACTCATCCCCGCCGGCCAGTGACTCATCCCCGCCGGCCAGTGACTCATCCCCGCCGGCCAGTGACTCATCCCCGCCAACCAGTGACTCATCCCCGCCAACCAGTGACTCATGGAACCATTCAACCACATTGTTCAAACATTTGAAAAAAAGTTAAATAAATATTGAGCAAACGTTAATTAGACGTTTTTTGTTGCTACTCAAACCTGAATCTAAATCATTTATATTTATAACAAACAACAGAGGTCCCAGGACAGAGCCTTGAGGCACTCCACTAACAACATTTTCCCACTCTGACTTAACCCCATTTATACTAACTCTGGTTCCTTTGGTATAGCCATGCCGTAATCCAACTTAATATAGCACCCCAATACCACGAGCCTCTATTTTTTTAATTAGTCTTTCATGTGGCACTGTATCAAAAGCTTTGCTAAAGTCAAGGTACACAACATCACAATCCTTACCACTATCAACTGCCTCAACTATGCTGGAATAAAAAGATAGCAAATTTGTTAAACATGAACGGCCATTTGTAAAACCATGTTGCGACTCATTTATTAATTTATGTTTTTCAAGATGAAGACGAATTGTATTTGCAATTATTGATTCAAGTAACTTTCCCACAATAGACGTTAGGCTAATCGGCCGATAGTTGACGCAAGTGATCTATCTCCTTTCTTAAAAATTGGTACCACATTAGCTACCTTCCATGACTCTGGCACTCTGCCTAACTCTATTGATTTATTAAATATGGTAGACAGTGGCTCGGAAGCTCCTCTTTGCATTCTTTAAGCACCCTGGCAAACACTTCATCCGGCCCTGGGGATTTGTTTGGTTTGAGTTATACTAATTGTTTAATTACATCCTCCCTGGTAACTGCTAAACTAGTCAACCTGTCCTCATCCCCACCCACATAGACTTGTTCGGCTGAAGGCATATTGTTAAGTTCTTCTTTAGTAAATACAGATATAAAATATTTCTTAACAATACCACTCATCTCCTTGTCATTGTCCGTTATTTGACCTGTCTCAGTTTTTAATGGACCTATCCTTTCCCTAATCTTAGTTCGATATAATTGAAAAAACCTTTAGGATTTGTCTTTGCTTGCCCTGCTATGCGAACTTCATAGTTTCTTTTGCTTTCCTTATCTCTTTTTTAATATTTCTAACCAGTTGCACGAATTCCTGTTCTAAAGTGACCTCTCCATTTTAATCCTTTTGTACCAAGCTCTCTTTTACCTATAAGGTTCTTCAAATTCTTTGTTATCCACTTGGGTCATTAGTATTCGATCTATTCAATTTGTGTGGTATACTACGTTCCTGTGCTTTGTTTAGAATATTCTTAAATAAGTTATATATTGAATCCACATCGAAATCCCCATTTACGTCACTTGTCGCTGGGTTCATGTCTCGCTCCAAGACCGGCCCACACCCCATACCCAAGACTTTCCAATCTATTTGACCCAAAAAATTTCTTAGGCTATTAAAATCAGCTTTTCGAAAATCTGGCACTTTAACAGAATTTTCTCCTACAGGTCTATTCCATTCTATGCTAAATCTGATTTCTTTGTGATCACTGTTCCCTAGCTCACTCCCTATTTCGATGTCATTAATTTGTGTTTCCCTGTTAGTTAACACTAAATCTAAAATATTATTTCCCGTGTTGGTTCCTTAATGTGTTGCGTAAGAAAGCAATCGTCAATTAATTCTAGAAAATCTTCTGCTTCACTATTCCCTGTTTTGTTCAACCAGTTTATTCCACTAAAATTAAAGTCACCCATGACATAAATACTGTTAGATCTAGATGCCCTAGATATTTCATCCCATAGATGCTTTGCTTCCATTCTGTCTAAATTTGGTGGCCTATATATAACTCCTAATATAATATTATTTGCTTTTTCGTTTAATTCTATCCAAATAGTTTCTGTGTGTGGCTCAGTTTTGATTCCCTCTTTGAGACTACATTTCAAATTGTCCCTAACGTATATGGCTACTCCACCACCTCGTCTAATATATCTATCTGTGTGAAATAGTTTAAATCCATTTATTTGATATTCAGCTAATAGTTCTCTATTATCAACATTCATCCACGTTTCGGTAAGTGCAATAATATCTATTTTTTCTGTGCAGACAAGAGCATTTAATTCGTTAATTTTATTTCTTAGACTTCTACTGTTTGTGTAATATACCCTAAGTGAATTGTTATTTGAGGCCCTTCTCTTTCCCTGATCATTTTGCCAATTCCTTTTCCCGCAAACACATACTTTTATTACATCCTTCCTCCAAATCAATTCCCATACCTCTATCTACTAACAGTTTAAACCCAAACAAACACCTCTAACCCACTTCCAACGAGTTTGCAACAGCAACAACCCCAGCTCTCGATAGATGCACCCCATCCCGAGCATACATTTCATTTCTTCCATAGAAGTGTTCCAGTTGTCTATATAAGATATTGCATTAGATTTGCAATATCTTTCCAGCCTGCAATTGACACCAAGTGCCCTCGACATCCATTCATTTCCCACTCCCTTTCTTGGAAGAATGCCACATATGATCGGGATTCCTCCCTTGCTCCTAACTAATTCTATTGCTGTCTTGAATTTCAGTATTAGTTCCTCACTTCTAACTCTCCCAACATCATTACCCCCTACACTAATACAAATAATGGGTTTGCTCCCATTTCCCGTCATAATATCTTTCATGTTTCCAACAATATCACCAATACCAGCTCCAGGATAGCAAACCCTTAATCTGTTCCCTTTATCTCTGGCACAAAACGTTCTGTCCAAATACCTCACCTGGGAATCTCCCACAACCAAAATTCGCTTCGATCCTCCCTTTTCTCTTGGGCACTTTGAGGGACCCGCGCTTCAATGTTCCTCGCCGCTATGCCCTTACCTCCACGCTGAACCATAGGTTCACCACAGCACTCGTCCTCCAACACATCAAATGAGTTTGTAATCTTTATGGTATTAGGTGTCTTTTTTGCCAAGGTCTTCTTAAGACCCCTGTCTTTTACAATATGCCAAGACGGGGTCTCCCTAATGCCGGTCTCCTCCTTTGCTTCATCCTGTCGTTGCTTAAGCTGCCTTACGTCCTCCCGCAACGAATCCAGCTCTGTCCTCAGAGCTCCAACCAGACTCACCAACTCCCTCACCAAACCCTCCATTATTGCTGAATAATATTGTTCACTCGGAGCTCCAGCTAACACAACCTCTCACTGTGACAGCACCTGAGATAGTGCTCCTATCTCCTTATCTCAACGTGCTCCTTTGCGGGAGCACGTTGCTCTTACCTGTGGCATGTTGCGGTGGTGCCTGTTGCTACTACTGCGCGTGTGCTTAGTACCGTGTTTCGCGGTGGCGTGTCCTTATTCCTGGGGTTTGTTTCTGCTCTTTCGTCCTGCCTCACCCCAGTTGTTTTTCCTGGCATCTCTTTTTGTCTGTTTTGCCTGCACTTACTGCTATGTTGGGGGGGGGCATAGTCGGTTTCCACCTCTTCCTTGCTTGTGCGTTCCCTTGTTTTCCTCCTCTGCCACAGGGGTGTTCTGCGTGTGTTCCTTGGCTTCTAGGGCTTTTTTCGGCCTGTGTCCTGTGGTGTGCTTCTTTGTATCGGTCTGTTGCAGTTACTCGTACCTCTTGGTTTGGGTCCAGTTCTGGCGGCAACCCGTCCGCCTTCTTGGGTTTCCTTGCTTGCCCTGCCAATGTTTTTTCGGGGTCTGGCGATGTCCCGCATCGGACCTGTCATTTCTGAACTCCTGGCGGGTTGCTTGCTTGGAGTTTTTTTTTTTTTTTTTTTTGTTCGGCAGACGTTCCATCTCCTTGTGCCACCTGAGTTCGGTGGTCGCGCCCGAGATCCTCTTGCGGCTCCGCCTTTTCCTGGGCTCGGAGGGGCCTTATTGGGGCTGCTTCCGTCTGCCTCATGGTCTCGCCTCCAGCTGGTGGTCGGTGTCCCACCTGTGGTTTCTCTTGGCGGCAGTATGGGGTGTTTTGGCGGTCCTTCCTTTTCCTGTCCCTTCTTAGGTGGTTACTCTTGTTACCGTCGGCTTGGTTTTTGTTGGGGGTTGGGGGCCGTCGTCGTGCCATGTTGCGACTCATTTATTAATTTATGTTTTTCAAGAAGACGAATTTTATTTGCATTTATCGATTCGAGTAACTTTTCCAAAATAGACGATAGGCTAGTTGGCCGATAGTTTGACGCAAGTGATCTATCTCCTTTCTTAACTTTTTACCTATAAGGTTCTTCAGATCCTTTGTTATCCACTTTGGATCATTTGTATTCGATCTGGATCTGTAGTATATGGTATACTACATTCCTGGGCTTTGCTTAGAATATTTTTAAATAGGTTATATTTTGAATCCACATTGAAAACCCCTTTTACGTCACCTATCACCTATTTCAGAAAGTAAATTATATATATTTATGCACATATAATGTAATGAGTGTAAGTGACAGCGTTGTTGAGCAGACCACCAACGGGATGAGGACTGGTCAAACCAGGCCCCAGGGGACGTTGATTCGTGTAACCTTCGAAAGAAAAAGTAACCGCAAGGTAAAGTAATCCTCCCCAGGGGCGATAGACTTCCCAACCTTAATTGTAATCTTTATGTTTAACATTACTGTTCATGTTTAAGAAATTTGCTATCATTTTATTCCAGCATGGTTGAGGCAGTTGATGTTAGTATCAATGGGGTAAGTCAGAGTGGGAAAATGTTGTAAGTAGAGTGCCTCAAGGCTCTGTCCTGGGACCTCTGCAATTCATAATATATATAAAGGATTTATATTGAGGTTTGAGCAGCAACATTTGCAAATTTGCCGATGATACAGAAATCGGGAGAGAAATAAGCTCAGAAAAAGACTCTCTATCAATTCAAGACGATCTAAATAGGACTTTGAACTGGTCAAAGGATTGGCAGATGCAGTTTAATGTTGACAAATGTAAGGTTTTGAGGCTAGGTAATGATGATAGAGTTACAAGATATTTACTAGATGGTGTTGAGATTGCGAAAGGGATCTGGGAGTTATGATTAGTAAGAATTTAAAACCAAAAAATCAATGTATAAATGTTCGTAATTAGGCAAATAGGACACTGGGATTATTAATCGAAGCGTTAGCAACA
>WNGS01017763.1:0-13834 GCA_020271785.1 Procambarus virginalis | reverse complement strand
TCTATAACCTTTGGGAGATCGTCACTGGTGACGTCATGCCAGTTTGAGACCTCGCCCTCACAGTGACTCTCTGTCTTCTGTTGCTTAGGTACTCCTTTATCCAATGGAGTACCTTCCCTTTCACTCCTGCCTGCATCTCCAGCTTTTTCACTAGTCTCTTGTGACGTACAGTGTCAAAGGCTTTCTGGCAATCTAAAAATATGCAGTATGCCCACCCATCTCTTTCTTGCCTGATTTTTGTTGCCTGGTCGTAGAATTCAATTAATCCTTGGAGGCAGGACTTGCATCCCTGAACTATGTTGATGCTGTGTTACAAAGTTCTTCGGTCCAGATGTTCCACCAGCTTTCTTCGCACAATCTTCTCCATCACTTGCATGGTATGCAAGTTAGGGATACTGGCCTATAGTTCAGTGCCTTCTGTCTATCCACCGTTCTTGTATATCAGGACTACATTAGCCGCTTTCCAAGTTCTTGGCAGCTCCTCTGTTGCAAGTGAATCGTTATACTATATGGAGAGTGGCAGGCACAGTGCTTCTGCTGCTTCCTTAAGTATCCAAGGGGAGATTCCATCTGAGCCTATTGCCTTTGTCACATCCAACTCTAGTAAAAGCTTCCTTACTTCCATACTGGTAATCTCAAACTCTTCTAGTGAATCATGGTTAATTACTCCCTCTCTTATCTCTCGAGCTTCTCCTAGCTCTAATTGAAGACCTCCTGGAAATTCTTATTCAGTTCATCACACACTTCCTTGTCGTTTGTATTGAATCCTTCTGCCCCTAACATTAATTTCATTACCTGCTCCTTTACTGCTGTTTTTCTCCTGATGTGGCTGTGCAGCAATTTAGGTTGAGACTTTGAGTTGGTTGCGGTGTCATTTTCGTATTGCCCTTCTGCCTCTCTTCTCAACCTGACATGTGTGTGTGTGTGTGTGTGTGTGTGTGTGTGTGTGTGTGTGTGTGTGTGTGTGTGTGTGTGTGTGTGTGGTGTGTGTGTGTGTGTGTGTGTGTGTGTGTGTGTGTGTGTGTGTGTGTGTGTGTGTGTGTGTGTTGTGTGTGTGTGGTGTGTGTGTGTGTGTGTGTGTGTGTGTGTGTGTGTGTGTGTGTGTGTACTCACCTAGTTGTACTCACCTAGTTGTGTTTGCGGGGGTTGAGCTCTGGCTCTTTGGTCCCGCCTCTCAACCGTCAATCAACAGGTGTACAGATTCCTGAGCCTATTGGGCTCTATCATATCTACACTTGAAACTGTGTATGGAGTCTGCCTCCACCACATCGCTTCCTAATGCATTCCATTTGTCAACCACTCTGACACTGAAAAAGTTCTTTCTAATATCTCTGTGGTTCATTTGGGCACTCAGTTTCCACCTGTGTCCCCTAGTGCGTGTGCCCCTTGTGTTAAATAGCCTGTCTTTATCTACCCTAACAATTCCCTTCAGAATCCTAAATGTGGTGATCATGTCCCCCTAACTCTTCTGTCTTCCAGCGAAGTGAGGTTTAATTCCCGTAGTCTCTCCTCGTAGCTCATACCTCTCAGCTCGGGTACTAGTCTGGTGGCAAACCTTTGAACCTTTATCAGTTTAGTCTTATCCTTGACTAGATATGGACTCCAGGCTGGGGCTGCATACTCCAGGATTGGCCTGACATATGTGGTATACAAAGTTCTGAATGATACTTTACACAAGTTTCTGAATGCCGTTCGTATGTTGGCCAACCTGGCATATGCCGCTGATGTTATCCTCTTGATATGTGCTGCAGGAGACAGGTCTGGCATGATATCAACCCCCAAGTCTTTTTCTTTCTCTGACTCCTGAAGAATTTCCTCTCCCAGATGATACCTTGTATCTGGCCTCCTGCTCCCTACACCTATCTTCATTACATTACATTTGGTTGGGTTAAACTCTAACAACCATTTGTTCGACCATTCCTTCAGCTTGTCTAGGTATTCTTGTGTACTCACCTAGTTGTACTCACCTAGTTGTGCTTGCGGGGGTTGAGCTCTGGCTCTTTGGTCCCGCCTCTCAACCGTCAATCAACAGGTGTACAGTTTCCTGAGCCTAATGGGCTCTATCATATCTACACTTGAAACTGTGTATGGAGTCAGCCTCCACCACATCGCTTCCTAATGCATTCCATTTGTCAACCACTCTGACACTAAAAAAGTTCTTTCTAATATCTCTGTGGCTCATTTGGGCACTCAGTTTCCACCTGTGTCCCCTAGTGCGTGTGCCCCTTGTGTTAAACAGCCTGTCTTTATCAACCCTGTCGATTCCCCTGAGAATCTTGAATGTGGTGATCATGTCCCCCCTAACTCTTCTGTTCTTCCAACGAAGTGAGGTTTAATTCCTGCAGTCGCTCCTCGTAGCTCATACCTCTCAGCTCGGGTACTAGTCTGGTGGCAAACCTTTGAACCTTTTCCAGTTTAGCCTTATGCTTGACTAGATATGGACTCCATGCTGGAGCCGCATACTCCAGGATTGGTCTGACATATGTGGTATATAATGTTCTGAAAGATTCCTTTCACAAGTTTCTAAAGGCCGTTCTTATGTTAGCCAACCTGGCATATGCTGCTGATGTTATCCTCTTGATATGAGCTTCAGGGGATAGGTCTGTGTGTGTGTGTGTGTGTGTGTGTGTGTGTGTGTGTGTGTGTGTGTGTGTGTGTGTGTGTGTGTGTGTGTGTGTGTGTGTGTGTGTGTGTGTGTGTGTGCGCGCGCGTGCTCAAATCTTATTATTTGTATTATTGTTAAGACCAGGACTGAACCTGAAATATTATTTATTCCAATTATCTGCGACCTTCAATGGACACTCGTCCCTTGCATTTCCCTTCACTTCCCTCCCTTCTGCCCCTCCAAACATGAACAACTTGTACTTAAATGTGTACAAGACAAAAATGAAGACACTTGCATACATAACTTTTCTACATAATAACCAATACCATGGCTGACTCAACTAGAACATTCTGGGCATTGTCTTTAAGAGTGAAAGCACTGAGTGCAACAGGAGGGTTGACTTACCTATAACAGTCTGGGCATTGTCATTAAGAGTGAAGGCACTGAGTGCAACAGGAGGGCTGACTCACCTATAACAGTCTGGGCATTGTCTTTAAGAGTGAAGGCACTGAGTGCAACAGGAGGGTTGACTTACCTATAACAGTCTGGGCATTGTCATTAAGAGTGAAGGCACTGAGTGCAACAGGAGGGTTGACTTACCTATAACAGTCTGGGCATTGCCATTAAGAGTGAAGGCACTGAGTGCAACAGGAGGGTTGACTTACCTATAACAGTCTGGGCATTGTCTTTAAGAGTGAAGGCACTGAGTGCAACAGGAGGGCTGACTCACCTATAACAGTCTGGGCATTGTCTTTAAGAGTGAAGGCACTGAGTGCAACAGGAGGGCTGACTCACCTATAACAGTCTGGGCATTGTCTTTAAGAGTGAAGGCACTGAGTACAACAGGAGGGCTGACCCCTTCCTCATTGGACACTTGAACCACCAGGGCAAACTCTTGGCCAGACTGCAGACCTCCCACACTGTTGGAGGAAGGCGAGGGAGTTAGTGGTGGCGCCGGAGCTGTTGTCGGGAGGTTATGAGAGAGGGTGAGGGAGGAACACTGCTGGAGAGTGTTACTGGAGTTACTGATATACAATGGTGAGAATTAGTGGAGAGAAAGACATGATGTTGTGGATAATGTTGAGTAGGTAGTTACGACACAACCATTATATAGGCAGATATTATTGAGAGGAAATATGTAAGTAATCAGAATGTAAAGGAAGATCCTCAGTGAGCAACACTGATGAGAGAGTTACATATATTGTGGACAGATGACCTGCTCTAGTGCAGGACCTGCTCTAGTGCACGACCTGCTCTAGTGCACGACCTGCTCTAGTGCACGACCTGCTCTAGTGCACGACCTGCTCTAGTGCACGACCTGCTCTAGTGCACGACCTGCTCCAGTGAACGACCTGCTCTAGTGCACGACCTGCTCTAGTGCACGACCTGCTCTAGTGCACGACCTGCTCTAGTGCACGACCTGCTCTAGTGCACGACCTGCTCCAGTGAACGACCTGCTCTAGTGAACGACCTGCTCTAGTGCACGACCTGCTCCAGTGCACGACCTGCTCTAGTGCAGGACCTGCTCTAGTGCACGACCTGCTCTAGTGCACGACCTGCTCTAGTGCAGGACCTGCTCTAGTGCACGACCTGCTCTAGTGCACGACCTGCTCTAGTGCACGACCTGCTCTAGTGCACGACCTGCTCTAGTGCACGACCTGCTCCAGTGCACGACCTGCTCTAGTGCACGACCTGCTCTAGTGCACGACCTGCTCTAGTGCACGACCTGCTCCAGTGCACGACCTGCTCTAGTGCAGGACCTGCTCTAGTGCACGACCTGCTCTAGTGCACGACCTGCTCTAGTGCACGACCTGCTCTAGTGCACGACCTGCTCCAGTGCACGACCTGCTCTAGTGCACGACCTGCTCTAGTGAACGACCTGCTCTAGTGCACGACCTGCTCCAGTGAACGACCTGCTCTAGTGCACGACCTGCTCTAGTGCACGACCTGCTCCAGTGCACGACCTGCTCTAGTGCACGACCTGCTCTAGTGCACGACCTGCTCCAGTGCACGACCTGCTCTAGTGCACGACCTGCTCTAGTGCACGACCTGCTCTAGTGCACGACCTGCTCTAGTGCACGACCTGCTCTAGTGCACGACCTGCTCCAGTGCACGACCTGCTCTAGTGCACGACCTGCTCTAGTGCACGACCTGCTCTAGTGCACGACCTGCTCTAGTGCACGACCTGCTCCAGTGCACGACCTGCTCTAGTGCACGACCTGCTCTAGTGCACGACCTGCTCTAGTGCACGACCTGCTCTAGTGCAGGACCTGCTCTAGTGCACGACCTGCTCCAGTGCACGACCTGCTCTAGTGCACGACCTGCTCTAGTGCAGGACCTGCTCTAGTGCACGACCTGCTCCAGTGCACGACCTGCTCTAGTGCACGACCTGCTCTAGTGCAGGACCTGCTCTAGTGCACGACCTGCTCTAGTGCACGACCTGCTCTAGTGCACGACCTGCTCTAGTGCACGACCTGCTCTAGTGCACGACCTGCTCTAGTGCACGACCTGCTCTAGTGCACGACCTGCTCTAGTGCACGACCTGCTCTAGTGCACGACCTGCTCTAGTGCACGACCTGCTCTAGTGCACGACCTGCTCTAGTGCACGACCTGCTCTAGTGCACGACCTGCTCTAGTGCACGACCTGCTCTAGTGCACGACCTGCTCTAGTGCACGACCTGCTCTAGTGCACGACCTGCTCTAGTGCACGACCTGCTCTAGTGCACGACCTGCTCTAGTACACGACCTGCTCTAGTGCACGACCTGCTCTAGTGCACGACCTGCTCTAGTGCACGACCTGCTCTAGTGCACGACCTGCTCTAGTGCACGACCTGCTCTAGTGCACGACCTGCTCTAGTGCACGGCCTGCTCTAGTGCACGACCTGCTCTAGTGCACGACCTGCTCCAGTGCACGACCTGCTCTAGTGCACGACCTGCTCTAGTGCACGGCCTGCTCTAGTGCACGACCTGCTCTAGTGCACGACCTGCTCTAGTGCAGGACCTGCTCTAGTGCACGACCTGCTCTAGTGCACGACCTGCTCTAGTGCACGACCTGCTCTAGTGCACGACCTGCTCTAGTGCAGGACCTGCTCTAGTGCACGACCTGCTCTAGTACACGACCTGCTCTAGTGCACGACCTGCTCCAGTGCACGACCTGCTCTAGTGCACGACCTGCTCTAGTGCACGACCTGCTCTAGTGCACGGCCTGCTCTGACGAACCATGGCTGATCGTGTTGAGAGAGTCATGCTTCTTATCCAGTTCAACAGATCCGCAACTGCAAGACTTTCCAGTTGAACATAATTATCTTCACTCCAAGAACCACAGTGAAAATAACTATGTTGAACAGAAAAAACAGTTTTTCTACTAATGTATAGAAGAAGGGAGGTTCTATAATGCAAAGTTCTAGTTTCTAGAAACAATGTTGTGCAAGCATTTGTTTTGTTTGGTAAGTAACGTGAGAACACGTTTCTCAAAGCATCTTGCAAAATATAGCAATTATATTAGTGTTAGGTTTATATTGGTTAAGAAGGAAGTTGACATCTTAAGTCTCTAAAGTTCATCGTATTGTTATGGCCAGTTGCTAGGAAATACGTTTCCTTGACCCTTGCCAACATTTTCAAAGGCAGTGTAGAAGTGGATATATAGAACATAGGACATAATCTTACGAATACGAACACATTATTCATAAATACTCATACACTGCCTTAGTAACACTGAAAGGAAAAACGAGTAGCACTTGGTGGGTCAGCCAGAGGCTTGGGGCCCGCGCAAGCATATCCCTGCAAAACCAAATATGGGAAATCATAGCCTGGAAAAAGGAAACAATGAGCATTCAGAGCAAATCTTGCTATTTGACTCTGATTTGACTCTGAATAATTGTTGTCACAAATCAAACACCTCTCTTAACTCTTCAGGGGCTGGACACGTGGCCAAGATACAAAAGACATTTCTCCTCAAAACCGCTACATTAAGGCGTTGGAAGTAGAAACTTGTCGATTTATGGTATTTTCTTACCCTAGTCTGTGTGTGTGCATTCACCTAGTTGTGCTTACGGGAGTTGAGCTCTGACTCTTTCGGCCCGCCTCTCAACTGTCAATCAATCAACTGTTACTAACTACTTTTTTGTCCACACAAACACACAGGGGCTGGCTGGCTGAGTAGACAGTGCTCGAGACTCGTGGACCTAGGGACCAGGGTTCGATCCCGGCAGCCGGTGGAAAAACAAATGGGCAGAGTTTCCTTCAGCCAGATGCGCCTTTCACCAAGCAGTAAATAGGTACCTGGGAGTTAGACAGCTGCTACGGACTGCTTCCTGAGTGTGTGTGTGCGTGAAAAAATATTGTTAGTTGAAAGTTAGTAACAGTTGATTGATTGACAGTTGAGAAGCAGGCCGAAAGAGCAGAGCTCAACCCCCGCAAGCAGAACTAGGTGAATACACACACACCCAGTAAGCAGCCCGTAACAGCTTTCTAACTCCCAGGTACCTATTTACTGATAGGTAACAGGGGCATCAGGGTGAAAGAAACTGTGCCCATTTATTTTCCGCCATCGCCGGGGATCGAACTATGGTCCACAGGACTAGGTATCCAGCGTTCTGTCCACCCAGCCACCGGTGTCCTTGTGTGTGTGCGTGTGATTATTTCCTTATTAAACATTTTACAGGACAGAATACGTCACAGGATCACAGGAAGGGGAGCAGAACTCCCTTTGCGCCAGAATAATCTCCAGCCTCCCACAAGGTGGGATAAACTGAGAGCATCTTGCGCCTGAATGAGGCCGGATCACCCCGCTCATAACACCAGCAATTAAGCCGATTAAGGAGAGCTTCGCCAAGTACCCGGGGAGCAGCCGGAGAAATGTGTGCTCATTAGAAACACCGAACGAGGAGGCGTCTCGCTCCAAACACACTCAGAAGGAAGCCGGATACTAAATCATTGTAAATCAGCAAATCGCGTAGGATCCCACTATCGAGATTTGTCAGTAGTATACTGCTTCCAGCAGGAGCAGAGATGGAAAGGGTTGAGCAGTGCAGATGAAGAGTCACAATAACGTGGTTGAAAAATGTTGGTCAAACAACACACTAGAAAATGAAGAGACGACGACGTTTCTTCATTTTTTTTCTTCTGATAATGGTCCAAGACGGTCCAGGACGATATCAAGTCGATTGTGTGAAACTAAGGAAGCAAAGGCAATAAATAGGCAAGGCAGAGAGGTGAGGAGATGGAAATCTTAGAGGAAGAAAAGAGCAAGACAAAAGGTTCGGAAAGTAAGGTGTAATAAAGGGTGTAATAATAAGAATAAGAAAGGAATCGTTAGAGAAAACAAGAGAAAGAGGAAAAAGGATAAAAGGAAGGGCAGGCTTATATTAGGTCACGTTTGTTAGAATGACTAAAAAATGGTTGATGTTTTTCAAGAATCTGAATCAGCGCATATATTCTTAATTAACAACTTTAAAATCGTTAATTTCTGGCTGGGCTTAGCAGGGGATAGAACAGTGTGAACCAATGTAGATTTTGTTAGACATTGAACATGTATATAATATACTTTGATTTGTGGTATTCGAAATGCTCTACCAATAAATAAGTAATGACAGCAGTACTAGTAATAACTCTGCTATAATTATGTATTATGCTGTAATTAAGTAACAGCAGAACAGTAACGGCATAAGACTCAGTAATGACAATAATAATTGGGAGTAAATCAGTAGCAGCCGTGAGGCAGATTCAAACATATGCTCTGGTTTCTCCCAAGCACATGCCTAAGACCACTATACCAAGATATGGTCTAAGACATTTGCTTGGGAGTACCCAGAACATTGGTTCGAATCTTCATTACAACTCCTACTGATTTTGTAATTGATTCATCACGTTAAGATGATTTCTTTGAGCATAGCAGTATTAGTAATAGCAACAGTAATTTTAGTGTAAACAGCTGTAGCCATATTCATAAAGAAATCACACTCACGTTTTCAATGAGAAAACAAATTGGAGCAATGAGGAGACTCGAACCAGCGATCAAGATTGTCCGCAGCCACTCAACCATCATCACTGGTTCGAGAAACCTCATAGCTCTATCTACTCTATCTATCTAGCAACAATATTAATAGTATCAGCAATTAGTAATACATTCAAGATATCACCAAATATGATCAGTACAAAGGAAGGGGTTTAACAAGAACCTGAAGGTGTGCTGAGTTCGGTGTTGGTGATGAGTTGTTGTGAAGTGCAATAGGGAGTTGCGTGGTGACCACCGGCCAGGTCGGACGCTCCTGAGGTCTCTCCGCACTGGCTAGTGTTTACGTTGGGTGATTGCTGGTTTGCCCTGCTGGTGGTGGTCTGCCACTGACAGGGTGACGTTTGCTTAGCCATGGGGACTTCTCGCCCCCCAGTGAAGAGGACATTGTCGGCTGGTCTGGCGTTTACGGTACCAGTAGACCATCCATTGGTTGGTGTCGCCCTGGTGGACGTGCTTCATGTGCAGCTGTCGGACCTGGTGGGCATCCAGCTGCTTCAGGGCAACCGTGCTGTGGTAAAGTTCCGCCTCCAGGCTGCCTTTCAGGCGTTTCTCGAGCGGTGTGAGGGGCGTGTTTACCCTCTCCCTGATACTGCTGGCTCCGTTAAGGTAGTGAATCTTAGTGTCACCTTGACGTCTGTGGCGGTGCATGGCGCCCCCTTCGAATTTCAGGACGGCTTTTTGACCTCCTGTTTCGAACGGTTTGGGACAGTGTTAAGTGTTCGTTGGAACAAGGTCGTTGCCGGGCACTGTGTTGGTATGCTTGACGGCTCCCGCACCCTGACGATGTCGCTGAAGTGTAGTGTACCGTCGTCGATATCCGTGTTGGGATACACGCTCCACTGCCAGTATCGGGGTCAACCGCGCACCTGTTATCGGTGTGGTCACGAGGGTCATCTGGCTGCAGCGTGCGACGTGGGAGCAGCTGGTCGGGTGCATGTTTTTCGTGCGGAGGATTTCCCACCCTTGTTACTTCCGGACGGTTCTGAGGATGGAGTGGGTACTGTGCCTGCGGCGCCTGGTTGCCTGTCTGCTGCTCCGCCTGTTGAGGTGAATTCTACGGCCTGCACGACCCGTCTGGTGCCTGCTGTGGCCCCTGGGGATGTTGAGCCGGTGTGTGTGGGTGTTGGGCCGTCGCCTGAGCTGCGTGTTGTGCAGGATGTCCCGGTGGAGGTCCATGTCCCGCCTGTGGATGTGATACCGGCTCCCGGGAATACGGGTTCTGCTGTTTTAGAGGGGGTGCTTCGGCAGGGAGAGGTGCCTGCCGTGCCTGTGTGTGCTGACAACTGTAGTTCTGCTCTTTCCATCCCTTTGCAGAAGCGTGCGCGTCGGTGTTCTGAGGCTGTTTCCCAGGATGATGTGGACAGTGTGGGTGATGTGGCCTCTGTGGACTCTTCGGACAGTGCTGGTGTGACCTGTGTGGATGTGAAGATGGTGGCCGTGCCTGCGGCGGGGCCTGCTGGGCGTGGTGTGGTGCGACCTGTCTCGAAGCGTTCACGGCGGGCTCGGAGTGTGTCTCCCCCTCGTGGTGTGCCTTGGGAGGAGGTGGGGGAGTATGATGATCTGGCGCCCCCCTCCGAGGATGTTGGTGCTGTGCGAGACTCCGAGGATGTTGGTGCTGTGCGAGACTCCGAAGTTGCTACCTGTGCCTCTCCTCCTGCGTCTCCTGCTGTTGGATCTCCGCAGTGGGGGGTTGTCCCTGATGATCGGGACCTCGTCGTGATGTTGCGGAAAGATGTGTGCCGGGGGGCCTCGGGTCCTGTGCCCGGTGGTGGGGTCGGTGCCGCGCCTGCATCCCCTGCTGTATCCCCTCCTTCCTTGCTCCGGTCTGGGGATTGCCTGGTTCCGTCTGCTGGAGTCGTGCCCTGTGAGGGTCCGGAGTTGGGCCCTTATCGAGATGCCCGGGTGCTTCCGATCCCGTGGTGCTCGTCCACTATCTGGGTGTCGCGGGTGAAGGAGTTTGTGTATCGGGTGCCGGATAGGATGTCTCAGCCGAGGGCGCTGCCTAATGGCCGGCTGCCCGTTGACGAGCGGGTGATTTGGGAAGCGTACTGCTTGCGCTTTCCGATATACAAGTTTCCGGAGAAGTATTAGTTCCCGTCTTGCACACACTGCTAAGCTGTGCGTGGCTGCCACCGTGACCGCGACACCCCGCCCCCCGGTGCGGGGTGTCTCCCTCTAACGTTCGACTCAGTTTTCGCCGCCTCTCCTCTCTCTACGGCCCATCACATCTACCGCTTTTGACTTTCTTCTCATCCTAACCGTAAACGCATCTCCTTACGTCTGTCCTGGTGCAGTCATCGGGAGGGTTAACCCTTCATGCAAACTGCACCTATTCTCAAGAAGAAGAAGAGAAGTGCAATAGGAATTAAATGTAACTTGAAAAGCATTTCTTAGTTGTGAAATTCCATTCATTAATAACTAAGACACGTTCATTGTCCAGGACGTGATGTACATGAGGTACTGGGTGCACTTATCAAGGGATGAGGTGGCGTTCTTAGCAGATTCTTTAGAATGGATAACTAGTAAGACCTCAAACTTATTGACTCCAGAGTTATGGGTGTGAACAATAAGAATGCTGCACAAGAACTCTAGAAAAAGATCACATATATGGAAAGATCAGCTTGTGAACGGAATGAAAAAAGTTTGGCTAGTAGTGTACGGGATTGAAACAGGCATCAGCATTATGTTGTGAATGTGTACGACACAAACAGTACGAGTATTACACAACAAAATGGACGATTTATGTGATCATGTGTTCACTGAAACACCAAATATTATTGCACTAACCCAAACGTGGTGGAATGTAGCATACGGGGAACTGTTAGCTGAATATCACATTAAGAGATACAAATTATTTCACACAAACAGACTACACGAGGAGGAGGAATAGTAATATGTGACAAAGTGGATACAAAACTAGTGTCAAGAAGATGGGAAGCCACACATTGAAACTATTTGGCTAGAATAAAATAATAATAGTCTAAATAAAGGAGTTTCAAATGCCATGAACAATTTCAGAATGTAGGCAAAGCAAATATGTTGAAATATCTAGAGGATCTTGGACAAATAAATAACATTTGATGCAAATAAATAACATTGGAATAGAGAGCGAGTTAGGAACAGTGATAAAGAAATCAGATTTAACATATCATTGCATAGTTCTGTATGAGAAAACTCTTTAATGGTGCAAAATTTCCTTAAGAGCATTTTGAGGGATTAAAGCGTTTCTTTAGAAGGATAGATCGGGCACATCTAACTATGAGACATGGGAAGTTCTTCTTGGAACGTGACAAGAATCTCTTGCAGTTTATAAGGACGATTATAATTATGATTTAAGACATTCTCAGTAAATCCCAGAACGTGTATACTTTATAAAGTAATTAGTTTGAATAACAATGACTCCAAATAGATAACTATTAGACCAAAGAACTTTAGAGAAAAAGATTGCCATGTAAAAAAGGATTATGAATAGGGAAGTCAGTCACAAACACAAACTTCTCAAACTAGATAGAAATTGTAAAATGAATTTAGGAAATAAAGCAAAACAATACAATATATAAAACAGTCAGGCAAAGACAAGTTCCAATGTTTCTTTTCATATATTTAACAAAGATTAGAGAGAAGACAGAGTAATTGAAATCTAAATAAGGTTATGCAACTGACAAAGAAATGAGTAATGTCTTAAATAGAGTAATAAAGTAATCAATATTACTGTGTATCTACATTGTGTCACAAATTAACCTTCCACATTCGGGTACTGGCTTTCCCCTAGCAGTCTTTCCTCAACTCTATGTTAACTCTTGCATATTATGTCTTATAATGCTATATTATATGTGTTACTCTATGGATTATTGTATTCATTGGTTTGTGGTTTTCATTTACTTACTGTGCTATGATGCACTATGTAACCACCGGGTCAACTAGTTTGTGGTCACGCCACCGGCACTCCTGGGTAGCGAGGGAGGTGACGGCATGTGGAGGCGACCCTCCCGGGTCAGTCGACTTTGGACGCTTGTCAGCATAAGACTTATACCGATCATGGTAAACTGCTCCGGCAGGTTGACAAGAAGTGTGGTGTCTGGGTAGTATTGAGTTGTAGTATATATATTTCTATTTGCACTTTGTTATTTTAGAGTATGAGTCAACTAAGTTGTCATTTGTGTAAAGATTTTATTTGATGCTCAAAAAACTCACATTAATGTGATATGTCCATGATAAAATCAGTCAGAACCATTAAAAGGATTCGAACCCGCTCATTTGGCACTCCGGAACAAGCACGCTAGACCACCAAGCCACGACATGGCAAAAGAAATGCAACCTGGGATTCCCTCTGAACCCTCTAAGATTCCTTCGGCTCACAACCTTACATTGACAAAAGATCATGAGCGGGCCATGCACAAAGAAAGCTGATTGGGCTTCAGTTGTAAGCCTCAGGGTTCCTAGAGGGTTCAGTGGAATCCCAGTTTGCACATTTTTTGTTTATCATATCATGGCGAAGATATGATAAACAAAAGTCTAGCTCGCTATCTTGGGAGTACCAAGTGAGCGGGTTTGAATCCTTTTTATGGCTCCTATTGATTTTATCATTTGAATTTATTTTAAATGTAATTTATATTACGTGCAAAAAGCCAGTTCTATTGTTATATTTAATTAACTTTTGTTCTAACTTCTGCTTGCTTACTTTATTCTTGTTTTCCCTTAATCACATTGAGTTAAATTCAGTTTTTTTAGTCTTAGGCTGGCAGTCCATCAGCTGGGGATAACTGTAGTATTTCTGACCTAACAGTTCACTATAGAAACACTTAACGTTATGGCGGCAGCTGAACACACCCATGTAGGTGGTGGAGAGAACACAATAACTTCTTTAGTCGTTATCGGGGAGCAAGTTGTTACACAAATAAACAATTTAAAAGAAAAAAATGGAACCGCAAGGCCAGGGCAGGTGCTTGCCAGGGTGCTTAAAGAATGTGACGAAGGTCTTAGAGAGCCCCTGAATTGCATATTTAATAAATCAATATTGCCGAACAACATCAATATTAAAATCTAATATTTAATTAATTTATATTTTATTTAAAACCAATATTTATTTTATTTACATATAATTTAAAATTCAATATTTATTTTATTTATATCTTATTTAAAAATCAACAGTTAAATCAATATTTAATAATATTAAATATTTTATCTAAATCAATATTTAAATCAATATTAAA
>WNGS01017755.1:0-19741 GCA_020271785.1 Procambarus virginalis | reverse complement strand
CATCACTTAGTACCACCACTTTATCACCTGCCTCAAAGTTTTGTTGCTTTGCCTTTTTATCATAATTTTACTTTCATTTTGGATTGAGCTTCTTTAAGATGGAATTAAGGCTTTAGCCCTGTTTTTGTTTAACTTGTCTGTATTTATGAAACATAATTTACTTCCACAACTCTTTTTTTTCTGTGCATTCCAACAGTTTATATCTCTTAAGATTGGATCAGTGGACTTCTCACATCATGTCCAAAAACTAATGATTGGGTGACTCTGATAAGTGTCCCTCAGTGCCATGAGCATCAGTGGAAGACACATCATCCCAGTCTCTGCCAGTTTCCATGCAACTGGTTTCAGCATTTGTTTAAGGGTTCGGTGCATCCTTTCCCCCAAAGCGACCTTGGCTCTCCAGGATGGGTATAGTAGTGGATGTCTTATGGAGACTGTCAAACTCCCCACAAAAACTGCTGAAAATCTTTGGAAGTGAAATAGGCCCCATTATCTGTTTGGATTACTTTGGTAGACCATAAATAGTCCAAAATTTCATTAGTGCCTTACTACCACTTTCGTTGTTGCATTTCTCACAGGAAATGCCTCAGGGAAGCGTGTAGTCTGACTCATTTATGGGTTACCTTACCTTGAGGTAAGGTAACCATAAGGATATACATACCATAAGGTATAAGGTAACCATAACCATGGTGATGACTATACATATTACCACTCTTGGTTCTAGGCCATTGGGGCCTACTACATCAACAATAATATGGGTAAAGGGGTTCCTCGGCCACCACAATTGGCTATAAAGGGGCTTTTGGTATATCTAGTTTGGTTTGCCAATTTTTATTCATACAGGACATTCATTACAATACTGGAGACATCTTTCTTTAATCCAGGCCAAGTAATGCTTTTTTTTTTTAATTATTACATTAGGTACATCTGCATTAGTGCAGCTACCCTAGACTATATGAAGTGGAGTACAGTGTGTCAAAAGCTAACTAGTTGATGCTAAGAAATCCCCATCACACAGGATGGTTAGTCATACAGAGGCATGTGATAAGCAGTCTGCACTGGCAGACTCCGGATGCATTTGAGGATATCATCAACACAAGATTGAATAAGGTAGCAGTGGTAATAAAGGTCCCCATCTCGCAGGATGGTTAGTCATACAGGGCCATATGTTTAGTAGCCTGCACTGGCAAATTTTGGGTACACTGTGAGGATATCTTCAGAATACGAGAGTGAATAAAATAATTGCGAAGCTCCAGGTACCTCATGCCAACTGGTCTGAAAGGTCTAATAAATGGCATTCAGTGATGTAGTGCTGGAGATAGTGCCGTATTCCTGCTCACAGAGTTTGCAACTGGAGTGCTCAGATTGGGAGATCCGTCACCTGCAGCCACCTGCCACAGGTAACGGTAACCCAACCTGATCCTTGCAACCACTGTGTCGCACAGTCTAGTGGACGTTTTGTGCTGCCCGTAGATATAGGTTTCAGATCTGAACAAATCAGTAACTAGTATAAAAAGCTATGAGGTACTAATGGCCGACAGGGACGAACATTGTTGCATACGTTCAAGGGATACATGATAAGGAAGCTCAGTTCCCCAAATTATAAAATCCAGACACCTGATCTCAAGAGAAAGGACAAGTAGTACATGTTAATAGAATGAAACTAACACAGAAGGGAACTACCAATACCAACCGGTGCTTAGTGTAAACTATGTGGACGAGAATAGTGGGAATGTGATGTTGATAATGTACCTAATGCTCATGTACCTTATTTTAGCAATGGGGAGTGGTTCTCTAACATCCAGAGGTTGGTGGAACATTTGTCATCAGAGCTGAAGCAGTTGCTGACTTCTCATGCAGACATCTTTGGCGATATTCCCTCAGAGACTACAGTTATTCACCATGACACTGAGGCGAGAGACAGCCAACCATTCAAGTCACACCCATATAGCGTCAATCCTGCAAAGCTGAATCTCATCTGAAAAGAAGTTAACTTCATGCTTCAACATGGATTGGTGAGACATAGCAGCAGCAGTTAGATTAGTATTGTATTTTAGTTCCAAAGAAACATGGAACTCGCAGGTTATTGACTACAGAAAAGTAAATGTAATGACTGTAGATGATAATTTTCCAATACCTAGATTAGATGATTGCATAGATAGTATTGGTAAAACCAGGTTTGTGACCAAACTAGATTTGTCAAAGGGTACTGGGAAGTTCCTTTACCACAAAGAGCATGGGAGCTGAGTGCATTTGTAACAGCTGATGGATTGTATAAATTAATTGTAATGCCTTTTGGGCTGAAAAATGCCCTAGCAACTTTCCAGCGTCTTATGAATTTATTGTTAAAAGACATACCACAATGTCTTATAACGTATAATATATCTTATAACATTTATTATAAATCTTATTATTATATAATCTTATAATCTCTATTTATTATCCCCCATAATTATTTATTATTTTAAGTAAAACTGGTCAAGTGGTTTAAAGCAGTGGACTTACTAATTTTTATGTGACTTTACAGTCCTACATTTTATTCAAATTTATGTTATGACTTTGGCCCTCCTTTTATATGTTTTCAAGTTTTATTTTAATATAAATCTTTTATCATATGGTCTACTGTGGTTATAGGTTTTATAATTAAGTTATACTTAATGTTAAACTTCATTAATTTCTTTTCACTGTAGGACTTTACAGTCCTACATTTTATTCATGTTAGTGTTATGACTTTGGCCCTCCTTTTATTTGTTTTCAAGTTTTATTTTAATATAAATCTTTTATCATAAGGTCTATGGTGGTTATAGGCTTTATAATTAAGTTATACTTAATGTTAAACTTCATTAATTTCTTTTCACTACTCTATAACCAAATCTATTTATTTGGTCCTCATTTATGTTATGGAGCTCCGCTCCATACACTTGACATATTTGTTTTCTATGCCTTGGACTGGGCCACTCCTATTTCTATACCCTTGGCTAGGCCCCTCCCCCGCTTGCAGACCCATTTCGGTTTTTAGGCCCCTGGGCTGGGCCCAGCGTTCCTCGGGGGGTTCCCCTGGGGGCA
The DNA here is from genome assembly GCA_020271785.1 of Procambarus virginalis. NCBI lineage: Eukaryota > Metazoa > Arthropoda > Malacostraca > Decapoda > Cambaridae > Procambarus > Procambarus virginalis. The sequence goes on along the minus strand of WNGS01017755.1, from coordinate 16,675 downwards.
ACGTACCTCAGCTAAGGAGTCGTTATCTGGGAAATGAGGTTGTTCAGTGTCAACCGATATCTGTGGCTGGTTGTGTGTGAGGGGGAGGGGGTGGGACTGCGGTTCTGGGTTTTGGTGTTGTGGCATGGATGCTGATGGCCCAGCTGGTGGTGGTGGTGTGGGAGTTTACTCCTTATTTTGAATGAATTTTACACATTTTAGTCACATTTCATTTTTACACATTTTTCAAGTGTATCGTTACAACCACACCTTTCAAATATAATCATTCTACGGCACTTTTTCGGGCACACTAACATATATTAAGGAATCTGTAGAAGGGGATTTTCCAAATCGTCTTTAGTTTTCCCTAATACAATTAGTAATGCTTCCCCAAAATTATAAAAGTATATCATGTTTATTGCTATTTATAAAATGATTAAATGAACTTCAATTTTTAGAGACATAAACTTTACATATTTGGACCGGGTGGGGCCCCCTTTTTTCATATGCAGCATGTCGGGAAAGTTTGGTTGAAGAACGACTTTTCATTTATTGTAATGTTGGGCAGATTTAGAAATAACGCCCCCTTAAGACGCCCCCTTAGGGGGGCCCCCCTCCGCTAAGTCCTCAATCCCTTGCTGGGCACATCTTCTTGCCCATAGACTGGGCCCTTCCTCTTCAGTTTTCCTGTAATAGGCGAACCCTCTACAGTTTCTGTAACTGTGTGGGCCCTCCATGCCCAACGTGCGCCACTGCAGTTATTCAGTCCCAGCGTGGGCCACTTCAGTTCCTTATGTCCCAGGGTGAGCAACATTTAGCTTACTATGTCCCAGGATGCCCCTTCAATTTCTCTATGTCCAGCGTGAGCCATTTCAGCCAACTTCTCCAGGGTGGGCCACTTCAGTTTATTATGTCCCAGAGTGGGCCACTTCAGTTTATTTGGGACAGGGCGAGCCACTCTAGCATCTATGCCCAGGGTGAGCCAGTTCAGCTTCTCTATGTCCAGGGTGGGGCCCCTCCAGTTTATTATGTCCAGCAGGAGCCACTTCAGTTTATCCTTCAGTTTATCATGATTCAGAGGGGCCGATTTCAGTTATTCCATCTCAGGGTGGGCCACTTCAGTTTATTCTGTCCAGGGTGGGTCATTTCAGTTATTATGTCCCGGGTAGGCCACTTCAGTCTCTGGCCCAGACCGTGGCCGCTTCATTCTCCTATGCCCAGGCTGGGCTCCCCCTTTCCGTTATACGTGCTGGCTGGGGCCTCTCCAGCTATATGCTCCTGGTTGGGTTGAAACTTCTTCAGTCAATGGCCTCTGGCAGGATTATATGGTCACACTTCTTCATTATTAGGCTCCTGGCTGAGCCGCTTCAGTTAAGCCCTGGCTGGGGCCTCTCCAGTTTACGCCCTGGGTGGACCTCTTCAGTTTTATGCTCTTGGCTGGGCCACTTCAGTCCCACTCCTGGCTGGGCCTCTGCAGTTCTGCCCAGGCTGGGCCTGCTCCAGCCGCAGATGTACCAGCTGCTGATGTTCCGGCTGATGTGGTCCCTGCCGATGATCCAGCAGCTGATGGCCCATCTGGTGGTTTTACGGCCAACAAGGTCCAGCTGCTGACGTTCCAGCTGACGAGGTTCCAGCCGATGATGTCCCAGCTGGAGGTGTTCCTGCTGAGGATGTTCTAGCGGCAGATGTTCCAGCTGCTGATGTTCCAGCCGATGATCCAGCAACTGAGACTCCAGCTGGTGGTATTCGAGCCGAGGATGTTCCAGATGCTGATGTTCCGGCTGGTGAGGTTACAGCCGATGATCCAGCAGTCGTTCGGGCGGTGTCCAGCTGAAGTTGCCACAGCTGCAATGTTCCAGCTGCCGAGCTTCCGGATGGCGTGTACCAGCCGAAGATTTTCCCGGGAGAAGAAGAAAAAGATCACATTTTCTCTCCATTCTTAATAATATTATTTCTTTACATGTATAATTAGTCTTATTTGTGTGTAAATGGTTTTGCAGTTCGATGCCCGCTTACCAGCTTCTTACCTTGGCATGGTGGCGTATTTATCTGCTGCAATGCGACATGGACATTGCTGCACTCTATTGCAGTCATTATTGGGGCCACATACGCTCCACTGTCTGCTCTGGGTATTTAACATTGACTTATAATTTGACTTATTATTAGTAATCGAAGTTTCTGGAGCTTACTTACCTCCTTGATGCTGTCGTTCACTAATTCTCCTTGTTCCCACAGAGGAGGCGTCTGATTGTTCCCGGGTTAGCCCTTATTGTTTCTGGCAGTACCATTACTAGGCTTCTCAGTTACTCCCCACTCTCTTGAGGGGTTATCCTTGTCCGTCCCCCTTCGTCCTGCTTAAGCAACTCATCCTTGGTGCCAGCGTTATGCTTGGGACATCATTCAAGTCTACCCATTAATGCCTTTTTCTCCTCAGGTGTTGCATCCAGATAACTCCACTCTTTCAGCCTAGTTTACCAGCAATACACTTATGGTGTAGGTCCCCCTCAACTATGCTTTTGCCTGTCACGTTACCACTGCATGCCCGCCTCTGCCCACCCTTACTGCCTTAATACTTCCAGAACCACTACAGAACGTGCACGAGGAAAACTATTGACGATCGAGGACCACGGGATGGGGACCGAAAGGCGGACCACTGAACTCATGCCCACCGTGAGATGGACCCTGGAGAGGCGACCTACACGCTTCTAAGTTGCCACCTCTCTTCCAGGATGCGTCACAGCGACAACGACCGACACGGGGTCGGTCGAGTCCCTGGGGAGTCGGACTCGGTGTAAACAGCGTTCACTTTCCCACATCCGCCCTGGGGCCAGCCTTCCAGGACTGGTCTCTGTGAGGGCGGGCTCCAGCGACAAAGATATACAAGAGATCGACCAGTCATTCGCCATGGTGCACAGCACTCCCTGCCTGGGTGTACAAACCCTGCAGTATGTGCTCCTCCCAAGATCACTGTTTAGTGGGCTTTCTCGCCTCTCTACGCCCATGGCTCGTCTTGATGGCGCTCTGTCGGCCCCACCAAGGAAGCTGTCTCAGTTTGCAGCATCTGCCTAGTAGACCCGGATTGGTACCTTTTTTAGTCAGGGGAACCTGACTGTTTTTTAATGGCCTCTCCGGGCATACGGGCACGATTACGGATACAGCAACGAGCAGTCATATTCCTAGTTATAGCGGCCAGCAGCCGCTCGCCCTTCAGGGGTGGAGGTTCCGCGCTGCTGGCCCTAGCGGGATTGGGGGTGCTCCGCCAGAACCCCCAAAGCCAAGATATATTAACAAGAATTGTTATTAGTGTAAATGCAAATAATGCAACTTTCAGTTACTAATTATAGAAGTAACGATTAATTGTAATTGAGTTATACACGATCATTATTTAATTTCTTTCTTTATTATGCACCCCATACCCATCCCGTGGGCGGTGGTGTAAAGGATTACAGAGGCACATAATCAGTTCAAGATTGAACCCTCTAGTTCGTTTAGCTAAGCAAATAAAAAATTTTGATGCTAGTTACAAAATTATTAATGTATATATACATGTACACATTCTCATATATACATTTACATATATATATATATATATATATTATATATATATAATCTATATATAAATATATATATATATATATATATTGTCGGGGTTCACGGTTCGGGTTAAAGCAACGGTAGACTAGATCTCTTGAGGTGGTTGCTCTGACAATAACCTTACTCACCGTCGTTCTACGGGTCTTCCCTCGATCCTCTAGGCGCCACTGCATGCCCAGGAGAGTCCCCCCAGTCGATCTCCCAACCGGCCTCAAGGTCGTAGAGTGAGTGGAGACAGATTGTTCCTCTCAACCTGTGTGCCCGCCCCGGCAAAGAACTATCACACAGCCTTCAAGGTCGCCAACTGGTGTTTTTTTTTAGGTGTCCAGTAACACCACAGGGTGTTGTGTAATTGTGGTAATTGTGGTAAGAGCAATTTCGACTAGTTTGGTCTCAGGCAAGTAATTATTTCTGTCACTCTTTTATTTCCTTTTGGCAGTCACAAGATAAATGGAGGGGATGATATAAACGCCGACGAGTTTTGGTATTTTACTTAAAAACAACGAGAAACATATATGCATCAATAAACATATCAGGAACAATGTATAACAGCTGCTCACTCCGCAGAAAATAATCTGGAGCACACCGGATGGTAACACACGGCAACCCCTCGCGTCACTGTCTAAGTCAGCTGATCCCGGGCCCTAGCACCGTGAGAAAGAATAGTACTTGTTTTCTCTCTGGCGCTCCCCGTTTCTTTAACTCTTCGCGAACCACTATATCTACTATTCACATGACATATTTATGATTCCACTAGGTCGCGATACACCACTTCACTGGTCTCACCATTAATATCTTATTCTCACTGCACTCTAAGTGATTTTCCACCGTACCAAAAGATACACTATTCTTAATAATATTTACTGTGAATGCACTTGCCCACTGTACTGTTCTTTAAATCTATAATTCCTCATAAAGAGATATCACTGGCAATCACTTCACATATATGAGATTATTCAGTACACAGGCATATTCATTGATAAATCATTAATCAATACACAGGCATATATATATATATATAAATCATGGAGATCAATACACAGGCATTTATATAAAGTCTGGGCTCATAGTCTAACACCAATATCTGGTTTACTACTAATATATAATAATAATCACAGGAAATGAATTATAGTCACAGTAATTCCTTAATGAATCCTGGTGCTTGCACACACCCACACACGATATATATGTAAACGGATACTGTGAGTACTCTGGGTAGCCTCACCACACACTGTGCTCTCTGTGACTTAGATTCAGTTGAGACTTGCTCACGACATATAAAAAATATTCTGACAAATATCTATAGGTAACTAAAGGGGAAATGGGAGGGTAACTGTAAACACCTACTTCACCTATCCTAGGATGACAGTTGGGTTGTAGCTCCTGGTCCAGGCTCTCGCCTTGTACACCCTCCAGAAACACAAGCCAACGTCTTAGGATGTTCGCGTCTCGCCGCTTCAGTACACTGCAGGTCCGTGCTCCTCCTCCAGTACGTTGCAGGGTTGAAGTCGGTCTCCCGGCCGTCAACTTTCCTCCCAACTACGGCAGCCAGCCTACGTCTCCGCGGTCGTCGTACGTTTCCCAATTAGTTCCTTGTCACTGTACTCCCAGAGGAACTGCCTCTCACCACTACGATGTCACTGTGAAGTTATCAGACGTCCCAGACGATACTTCTTAAGCTCCACACGCACAGCACCAGACGTCAGAGCACTTGAAGCTCACTATACTGTCAATTCCCTCGTCGTCTAGGTATGTCACTAGGTATTTGGGAAGACTTCTCGACGTGCTTGCATCCAACTGGTAACTCGTAGGGTTCCACGTAGGTAGGGTTACTGTCAAACTTGACAGGATCGTCGATCACACGTTCAACCTAGTTGACAAGGGCAGTCAACTGGGTTCGCTCACGGTAGAATGGCCCAGCCACTAAACTGTCTCTTATTCTGGTGAACCGTCAAGGACGTTGCACACGTCAATGCCCGGTCCACTTCTTGCAACGCACCTGTCCCAGAGCACTTGCTGCTCAATATTCCGTCGATTCCTTATCTGATCCACACCTGGGTGTAAGGAAGACCTCACAGAGTGCGTGCTGACAACAGGAGACGCTTATATCCACCGGAGCTCGGTAATCCGTCACTCTGACAGGATGACCGGTTGCCCGTCCTGCCTCTCGGACGCGTCGTGAAAGACTGATGGCGCCAACCTGTCGCTGCGGCTGGACCCCCTTGCCTATGTGACGTCACATTATCCAAAGTAGGTATTCATTGGCTCCCAGTGCCACGTCGCTGACGGTGACCAATCTGGCGACACTGACGTCACACAGTTTTGGCGGGAGACCAGAGCAGCCAGCGCCATATTGGCTTCCTAAAGGGCCTATCCCACAGGCCAAAATACTATACTTTCATGAATTTCTCGGCTCAGCGAGAATACTATTCTCTCCCACATATATTCAACTGATGCCTGCAACGTAGAGAACGCTCGGGAATAGTGGACATGACTCTTACAGCAGGCGTGGAAGAATTAGAAGGGGGAACACCGTCACAATATATATATATATATATATATATATATATATATATATATATATATATATATATATATATATATATATATATATATATATATATATATATATTCAACTATAGAACACTTTCCCACCAGGAGACTCGAACCCTAGTCAGCACAGAAGCCTTCCAGCCACAGGCATGACAGGTAACGCGTTAACCCACTACACCACGCTCAGACCCTTAAAAGAAGTTGTAATTTTGGGGCATTTCAACACTCCAAAGATCACCACTTCCCAAGAGCACCAGAGCAAGTGAGGGGTCAAATTTACGTTTTTTCATCAAGTCCCTGTTGAATATGGGAATACACTGTGTCTATGCTTTATGCCCAACTCGCCTAAACACGCGAGAGTAGTTATTCAACTATAGAACACTTTCCCACCAGGAGACTCGAACCCTAGTCAGCACAGAAGCCTTCCAGCCACAGGCATGACAGGTAACGCGTTAACCCACTACACCACGCTCAGACCCTTAAAAAGAAGTGGTAATTTGGGGCATTTCAACACTCCAAAGATCACCACTTCCCAAGAGCACCAGAGCAAGTGAGGGGTCAAATTTAGTGTTTTTTCATCAAGTCCCTGTTGAATATGGGAATACACTGTGTCTATGCTTTATGCCCAACTCGCCTAAACACGCGAGAGTAGTTATTCAACTATAGAACACTTTCCCACCAGGAGACTCGAACCCTAGTCAGCACAGAAGCCGGTATTGTCGACTATATGGACACACCATTGAGAAATGCGGTAAGTCCCAATCTAAAGGTAACATCGAACCTCCTAAGTCTAAACCTACTCACCCTAAGTCCGGTAAGCCTGTAATGAATGTTGGTGTTCATGCTAATGATCTCTCTCTCTTTAGCAAACATCTATATCCAGGAACTATCACTACCCACGGTTCAGATTCAGAGGGACGTTTTGGACTTAAGATCCTACGGGACACAGCGGCTCTACAATCGATCATCTTGAAATCAGCTGTGCCCAACGTCGCCTACACAGGAGAGACTGTGTTCATCACTGACCTTACTGCTACAACTCCTTATCCCCTTGCCAGAGTTTACCTAGATTGTCCCTTCGTGACCGGTGAAGTCCAAGTCGCCGTCAGGGAAAAGCCTTTTCCCATGCCTGGAGTGCAACTTCTGGGCAACGACTTGGCAGAAGATCAACAACAAACAACCTGATCGTCAAGGACATATCCGAGGTAAGCAACTCTGTGTTGGATAACCCGATTTTTGAACATGTTCCAGCAAAGGTTCAAGAGAGTGATGAAGGTTCTCCTCCTGTTATGGTGACCACCCGTGCTCAAACAGCACGACCACAGCCAGCTGACTCTACTGCTACCGCTGTCCCTCAGGACCCTTCGAAACTACCCCCTAACCTGACCGCTTTGGAGTTCCGTAAGTTACAGAGAGATGATCTTACCTTGACACCATTATTCTTTTTAGGCTGAAACCCAATCCGACAGTGTTCCTGGGTTCTTTATGGAGAACGAAATACTCTATCGCAGGTATAGACCCAGTAAACTGAAGGACGAGGACGATTGGGCCGACGTTGAACAACTAGTGATTCCTACCAGCCTGCGGCCCACGATTCTACACCTGGCCCACGGCGCATTGTCACACTACGGGTTCAACAAGACTTACCATGGAATTCGACAAGACTACTACTGGCCAGGTATGGTAACCGACGTCAAGAATCATGTCAAATTATGCCACGTGTGTCAGTTAGCCGGGAAACCGAACGTTTCCATTCCCAGAGCACCACTGATACCCATCCAGGTGCCTGAGGAACCGTTCCACAAACTTATTATTGACTGTGTTGGTCCTTTGCCTCGGACCAGTGCAGGCAACGCCTATATCTTAACCATCCTGTGTCCTACCACCAGATTTCCGATAGCAGTTCCAGTGAAAAATATTACGGCTGCTACAGTGGTGAAGAATCTACTGAAAATCTTCACCCAGTATGGATTTCCGAGGGAGATTCAGAGCGACTGTGGCACCAACTTCACCAGTGATCTCTTCAAACGGACTCTGGAGGAGTTCAACATCAAACAGGTACTGTCCAGCCCCTATCATCCTGCTTCACAGGGTTCTCTCGAGCGTAGTCATCAAACCATCAAGGCACTCTTAAAAAAGTTTTGTAATGAGACCTCAAAGGATTGGGATAGGCAAATTGATCTCATCATGTGTATTTTCAGAAGTCTTCCCAACGAGTCACTAGGAGTATCTCCTTATGAGATGCTCTACGGACGTAAGTGCCGTACACCTCTCAAGGCTTTCAAGGATTCTCTACGTGATGCCACCTTCAGTGAGCATCAGAATGTGCCCCAGTATCTTCAAAACCTCCGACACATTCTAGAGAGGGTCCATTCCTTTGCTAGCAACAACCTACAGAAAGCCCAGGAGAGGATGAAGACTCGTTACGACCAGCACTGCAAAGTAAGGAAGTTTAAACCAGGAGACTTAGTTCTTGCCTATTTCCCTATCCCAGGTTCTCCTTTACAGAACAGGTTCTCAGGACCCTACCGTGTTAAGGAGTGCCGGAACAACTTCAACTACGTTCTCGAGACCCCCGATAGGCGGCGGAAGACCCAGCTGTGCCACATCAATCTACTCAAGCCCTACCATGGGGTTCCTCCCACTGTGTTAACCAATTTCACCTCATTTACAGGTCCATACAGCCACAGTGAGACCTTCCCTGCTTCTCCTTCCGAAAGCACTGACACTGAGACAGCGCTTTCTAATTCGGAAATCCTTACTGACCTTCACAATCATTTTCAGGACGATAATAGTGCTTCACTCATCAAACTCATCAGAGAACATCAGGAGTTGTTTCGAGATGATCCCCAAGAGTGTACTGTGACTCGGCACGACATCCAACTGCTACCTGACACCCAGCCGATTCGCCAACCGTTCTACCGAATCAGCCCTAGCAAAACGGAAGTCATGCGTGCTGAGGTACAGTATCTCTTGGACCATGGACTGGCTACCCCCTGTGAGTCCCCCTGGGCCTCACCATGCATCCTGGTACCAAACCTCACGGCAAAATCCGTCTTTGCACGGATTATAGGAAGTTGAACCAGGTCACAGTGAAGGACGCCTACCCAATACCCAGGATAGACGACATACTGGATGCCATTGGTAATGCCCGCTACCTGTCTCAGGTAGACTTACTCAAGGGCTACTACCAGGTGAGTTAAACGGAGCGAGCTAAGGTACTGTCTGCCTTTATAACCCCGTTCGGGCTTTTCAGGTACAATCGCCTTCCCTTTGGACTCTGCAATGCCCCGGCCACCTTTCAGAGAGCTGTCAACCGCGTCATCCAGGGCTTGGACAACACCTACGCCTATTTGGATGACATCGTGGTAGCATCCAACACCTGGAGCGAACACCTGCTCCAGCTACAACGATTGTTCTACAAGCTCCTGAAAGCCGGCCTCACCATCAATCTGGGCAAGTCCACCTTCGCGAAAGGTAAAGTGCGGTACCTGGGTCATGTTATAGGGAGTGGCAGCCTGGCTCCGTTAAATATCCACATTCAAGCAATCCAACAGTATCCACAGCCTACTACCAGGAAGCAGCTCCTGCGCTTCCTTGGTCTTGCTTCCTATTACCGTAGGTTTGTGAAGAATTTTAGCACTGTTGCAACCCCATTAATCACCTTAACCAGTCCCAAGCAACGGTATAATTGGACCAGAGAGCAAACCGTTGCCTTCGAACAACTCAAATTCCTCCTCTGTTCTAATCCTATTCTCGCCTCACCAGATATCAAGAAGCCTTTCATCCTCCATGTCGACGCCAGTGGTACCGGCATCGGAAGTGTCTTAATGCAGCAGCGAGGCGAGGAGGTTCTACCTGTCAGCTACTACAGTTGCAAGTTGAAGCCTCATCAGAAAAACTACAGTACTATAGAGAAGGAACTCCTCTCCATCGTCCTGAGCTTACAACACTTTGCACCATATCTGCACGGTGCTAGGTCCACTACCATCTATTCGGACCACAACCCTCTGAGATTTCTACATCAAGCCCAATTTAATAACCAACGTCTGCTGCGATGGGCTTTATATCTTCAAGGCTTCAATTTAAAGATCTGCTACATCAAGGGGCCTGATAACATCATCGCTGACGCCCTCTCCAGAGTGCATGAGGTAGAGGCAGCTCCACCTCCCACTCTACCTCCCGTGAACGTGACTCAACCAGAAACGCAGGCTTCGGGGGAGAGTTGTGACGATAATCTCTTCCCAGAGATTTAGCCTGCTATATCTTCCATCGTCTCGTTCTCAACAATATGCAAGATACGTTTTATAGTGGCTTAACGTATATATCAAGACAGCCACAAGCACCTGCAACTCCCTCCTTCCCCCCCACTCCAGCACCTGCTGCACACCTGGTCGACCTGCCAACTGCTGCTCCCAGCCAAACTAGCGACTTGCGGCCGTCCTGCATTTTGATTGGCCGCTTACCAACACACCACTCCCGCTCTACGCCAATCACATTCCACGCCAGTCATTGTTGGACTCCCTTGCAGCTCTGCCAGCCAGAATATATCTCGTGCTCCTGCTGTGAACACCTAATTTGACCCACCTCATGTGATCAAATAGCGGTTTATAGCTAGTGCATATATTCCCAGCACTAATATTATTTTACTTGTCACTTTTCCTCCCTTTAACATAATTCAGTTATTTTTCCACTTGTTATTCTGCACCCTTAAGCCAAGATTTTTGCCTTTATTTCAATTTGTTTCTTAGTGTTATTAAAGAGCATTGTTTATTATTGTGTTTTCGTGTATCTTACCTTACCACAGATTATCAGACAAGCAGTCACTCTTTTTTTTTCCTTTTTTTTCTATAACTAACTTGTATGTGGCGCAGCATGGACATCTGCTATTTGGAAGACTGCCGACCACCATTTCCAACACGTTACGTCACAATATATATATATATATATATATATATATATATATATATATATATATATATATATATATAATATATATATAACTTTTTAGACACTCCACCCACCAGGGGACTCGAACACTGGCCAACGAGGTGGCAGTTGCACGCTGTATCCACTACACTATACTTCAAAGCCATAAGAGAGGTAGGAATTCTGGTGTATTTAACCAACCAGAACTCCATTCCTCTCCCAGGCAATGAGATAGTGTGAGACCTCGGGTGCTTTGCATCGATCCCTGTTATGTGGGAGAACTCAGTGCCAAATGCTTAATGCACAGACTAGCCTATTACCACTAGCTGAAGTTTATAACTTTTTAGACACTCCACCTACCAGGGGACTCGAACACTGGCCAACGAGGTGGCAGTTGCACGCTGTATCCACTACACTATACTTCAAAGCCATAAGAGAGGTAGGAATTCTGGTGTATTTAACCAACCAGAACTCCATTCCTCTCCCAGGCAATGAGATAGTGTGAGACCTCGGGTGCTCTGCATCGATCCCTGTTATGTGGGAGAACTCAGTGCCAAATGCTTAATGCACAGACTAGCCTATTACCACTAGCTGAAGTTTATAACTTTTTAGACACTCCACCCACCAGGGGACTCGAACACTGGCCAACGAGGTGGCAGTTGCACGCTGTATCCGCTACACTATACTTCAAAGCCATAAGAGAGGTAGGAATTCTGGTGTATTTAACCAACCAGAACTCCATTCCTCTCCCAGGCAATGAGATAGTGTGAGACCTCGGGTGCTTTGCATCGATCCCTGTTATGTGGGAGAACTCGGTGCCAAATGCTTAATGCACAGACTAGCCTATTACCACTAGCTGAAGTTTATAACTTTTTAGACACTCCACCCACCAGGGGACTCGAACACTGGCCAACGAGGTGGCAGTTGCATTTATATATATATATATATATATATATATATATATATATATATATATATATATATACGTATACATATATACATACACATACAAATTTAATCATCACACATCAATAATCTTTTGTGTTACAAGTGATTCAACAAGAGGCTCACAACAGTCACTATACAAGGCACTTTACATCTATGGTGAGTCACACAGTTACTAGTCTTGCTGCACACCCACCCAACTGGGCGGCAGCTTTACAGTCATATGCATGCATTACATACGGTAAGCAAATTTTGGATACTTTGCTAAGATTTCGGGCAGCACATCATTATGAATGATGTACTTACACACTTCTTGGAAACTATTGATGGTGTTATCTCTAAATTCCGCGATTTTTTCACATTCCTTTATATAATGATGCAAAGTATGCGAATAGTTCTGCTGACAGAGTTTACATTTAGTCAAATGTACATCAGCAGATGTTACAAATTCCCAGAGGTAGTTGTAGCCGACCCTAAGCCTAGCACTGGTAACATCTAGAAGTCTGCTAACATTATTGGATGACCCATAGACGTGCGGTTCTTCCTGCATAATAGAATGATGATAGATGGAGTAACTGGTGTGAATTTCACGTTGCCTCAAGTCTCCAAAATTTAGTTGATGTTCCTGGGATATTGCTGCCCTCAGGCTACTCAAAGGCAGTCCAAGTTGGTAATCAATTCCCTCTTTACGAGCAAAAGTCTTGGCCAACTCATCAGTTCTATCATGCATTCGGAGACCAATATGGGAAGGAATCCACAGGAGACAAACTCTGACTCCATCATTGATTATTTCATTATATCTGTGTCTAGCTTCAGAGATAAGCACTTCACAGTTATGCCTTAGGGAGCTGAGGGCAGTCAAGGACGAAAAGGAGTCCCTTACAATTAGCGTGTCAACTTTGGATTCATATACGCGCTCGAGTGCAAGGATTATGGCAACCAATTCTGTCTGAAGAGTGGAGGCTCAGTTACTTAGACACGCTCAACACTCATGGGAGAAGGAACCATCTCTCCCTGTCACAACAATTGCACTTCCAGCTGCACCATAGGACTGATGCAAGGGTCCTTCAATGTAATCTGGGAAAGGGAGCACTCTCTAACTAAAGTATCAATTTGGCTTAAGGCATTGTACTTTGCTTCTTGTCGAAGCAAGGCTTGTTCTTTAATCAGCTTCTTGGGTGGGAAAGGGGGTGACAATAGTTTGGAAAGTAGTGATCTCCCATGCGGCAGGAAAGTGTTGTTGTTGTCTCTCTAGGTAGGGGTGATGAAAATTATACATTCTGAGCACATTGGCAGTTACAGCAATCCATTTGGAGGGATGCTGATCCTCAAGGAAGAAGACTTGGAGGGCTTCAGTACGGCTATTCCCAAATATTATTTCAGGATAATAATTCATTGTTATTCACTAATCTTTATTAGCCACATAATTAATTTTTATCCACTAAACTATCTATTTTAGTCGCCATAATTAGCTATTATGCTTCATCATAATTAATGTTCATTATTATAATTAATTATTTATTATTATAATAAATTATTTAGTATTAATAAAATAACCCCCACTCTCTGCACGTTTTCTTCCAGCCGCAGAAAATAGCCACTGATTTTCCTGAAAAGCAGTGGGTTTTCTGTGGGAAGAAAACGTAATTCTGGGAGTTGCGTCTAAGCATCTAAGCTGTGCGCGCACTGAGCGGGGATACTTATATTGAGCTGGTGCGGACCTGGCGACCTCTGTCCGCCACCCTCTGCAGGTGCTTCACAAACAAAAACGCCCACCCTCCTCCTGGGATTCTCTGCATCCCCTGTTTTCCTTTTCATGAGATGACACTCAGACAGGCTCAGACGACACTTTTGTATGTGAAGCAGTTGCAGAGGGTGGCGGACAGAGGTCGCTGGGTCCGCAGCAGCTCAATATAAGTATCCCCGCTCGGTGCGTGCACAGCTTAGACGCTTAGACGCAACTCCCAGAATTACGTTTTCTTCCCACAGAAAACCCACTGCTTTTCAGGAAAATCAGTGGCTATTTTCTGCAGCTGAAAGAAAACGCGCAGAGAGTGGGGGTTTATTTTATTAATACTAAAATAATCTTGCTACGCATTTGTGTTACCTTTGGGGGTGCTCCGCCGGAACCCCCAAAGCCAAGACATATTAACAATAATTTTCATTAGTGTAAATGCAAATAATGCAACTTTAAGTTACTAATAATAGATGTAACGATTAATTGTAATTGAGTTATACGCGATCATTATGGCTATTAGAATAATGGCTATTCTCTAATATTATTTCAGGATAATAATTCATTGTTATTCACTAATCTTTATTAGCCACACAATTAACTATTATCCACTTAACTTTCTATTTTAGTGGCCATAATTAGCTATTATGCTTTGTCATAATTAATGCTCATTATTATAATTAATTATTTATTATTATAATAAATTATTTAGTATTAATAAAATAAACCCCCACTCTATGCGCGTTTTCTTCCAACCGCAGAAAATTAAGTTCCTTTCTCATATTAAGTATCTTTGTGGTACGAGGGCACCCAAGGATTATCCTCAAGGCTTGGTTCTGCAATTTTTCAAGCCCTCCAAGCGTTCTTTCAGGCATCAAAACAAGCAGAGGTGCAGCATAATCCACTAAAGATCTGATGTATGCAAGGTACATCATTTTGACAATTCTCACATTGGCACCGTAGCCTGAGTGATAACCTGCAACAGCCTTGAGAGCTCGGAGCCTCTCTTTATACTGACCACAGAGTCTGAATACAACAGGACCATACAGTGGCACCTCAAGACCAAGGTATTTAAATCTGTTTACATAATCAAGCTGGGAGCCATCAGACAGTTGCATCTTGCTAACAGCTCCTCCCTGCCTGGGTTGGCGCCGATTTAGTATCTTTGTTTTCTCTGCTGAGATAATTAAACCTAGGTCCTGACATGAGTCTAATACAGAGTTAAGAGTGTTCTGTGTGTTAACATACCCAGTGGTGTGTATCATTATATCATCAGCATAGCTAATAATGTGGACGTTGGGTTTGCTCTGTACAGTGTTTAACAGCGTGTTTATTAAGATATTAAATAAGGTAGGACTGAGGACACCTCCCTGCGGGGTACCTAGTTCAAAGTCTCTTGTTACACTCCTATGCCCCTGGAAAAATACAGATGACTTTCTGTTGGATAAGTAACCCCTGATCCAAGAAAGAAGCCGACCACCAATACTCATTCTTGCAAGCTCACTCAAGATAACATGTCTATTTGCAATATCAAAGGCAGACTTGAGATCTAGGAAGGTGGTATATGACTTCTCAGTGTGCAGGGTAAGAAAGGTAGTGATGCAATGATGCACACTCCTTTCATGCATGAAGTCATATATCTGGGGGGATAGCGTGGTTCTTATTCTATGGAGGAGACGGTTTAGGGCCATTCTCTCGAATGTTTTGCAAATGTAGCTAGTAAAGGAAATTGGGCGGAAACCATTCTCTTGATTTGGCTTGGGAATTGGAATGATTATACTGTTGGTCCAAGAGATAGGAAGTTCCCCAGTAACATAGCTCATATTATACAGCTCAAGCAGGGGATTCCCTGGTACTAAAGGAGTAGACGCAATATTTAATAAGTGATACCATCTTCACTGGGGGATGTGGCTTTACCTTTGTTTAGGGCCGCGAGTAATTCAAACTCAGTAAATGGCACGTTGCATTAATCTTCCTTGTGGAGCATGAAGTCAACGAGCCTTTCTCGATCTCCGTAACCAGCATTTAATCTGAACTGTATGTCTGGAGGAAGATTATTGAAGCTAGAGGTGGTTGACCAAGCATCGACTAACTCGTTTGCTCTGTGTAGAGGATGAGGGTGTGTTACTTGGCCGATCTTATCGCCTTTAATTCTTTTAATATCCTTCCATGCCTGGCTGAGGGGGGTGTGAGAGTTGAGACTGTTGACAAAAGTTTCCCAGTTATCTTGCCTAAGCTCTGTCATGCGCTCCCTCGCCTTGGCTAGGGCTTTCTGAAAGAGCTTGAGCATTGCTGGCGTACGTGTTTCCCTATATGCAAGCCCAACTTGTCTGGCAGTGCGTTTCAAAGTACACAGTTTGGGGTCATTGTAATAGGCATGGTGTTTATTACCTTTCATATTGTTCCGGCTATTGGGTGGTGCAAGGGGGCCGACTTCAAGGGTCAGTAAAAGCTTTGTAATGCTCTGTACCTAGGACCGTCGTTAAATGTCTGGCACTGTGGGAGGGATCATCAAGTGCTTGTGGCACTCGCTGGAACATGAGCACAAACAAAGTCCTTTGTCCACGTCGAGGAGGAAGGGAAACAGTGAAGCCCGTTTGGGCGTTTGAAAGTCCCCACGGGCGAGGATGGTAGTTGTCCGATACAATAATGTAGGCCAATCTAGGGTGATGTCTGGACCAACAAAATCTGTTACAATAGGATGATGTGCACCAGACGTGAGAGGTGACGTTTTGGAGAACCCAACCCACAGAGGTCTATGAAATTGCTCTCTACAAAAATATGCGTGGGTTGTTCAAGGCTCACCCACAATCTGACATAATCTTGAGTATACCTATTTTTAGTCTAGCCAGTTGATTCCATTACCGTTACTGAAGCGAGAGTCACAAATGTCCTTGTGTCTAGCATTGTAGTCACCAAGAATGATGGTTGGCTCTGCTT
>WNGS01017748.1:0-16530 GCA_020271785.1 Procambarus virginalis | reverse complement strand
CCAGTAAGCAACTTGCCTCCAGCAGATGACAACAAATTCATTCGTGTTGTCTGGTACATCCAGTTATAAATTTATAATAATGGTCAGCGCTATAAGTATACCAACATCTGTGAGGCAGTCAGAATTTATTTTGTGATCTGCTAGCCTCATGCGGTTTCGTTTAAGATATCTCGCAGTGCGAGCTAGTCCTGTGACCTGCAGGTCTGAAGGAAGTTATCTACTACTACCGTTGTATTGAACTAGTAGAAGATGCAAGTCTCACTAATACCTTGACTACTTGGTATTCACGAGGTCCACTATTAGTCAAGAATCCAGAAATATTCAGTCTCACACTTTTGGCAGGTTTTAATTTTAACTGCTCGACTAATTGTTGCGTGATGAAGGTTTTCTGTGATCCCTGATTAAAGAGACCTCTAGTGTTAACTCTAGATTTCCTGTCAATAGTTTGAGTTGAACTGTAGGCAGAGTGGTATTATTGCCTGACTCAGTAGCAAGTACACTTATTTCTTTATGTACCTTGCAATATGTACTGTGGTAGAATTCATAGAATTCTCCCCAGGTTTCACAGATTGAGTAGAAATTGTTCTACATAAGGCATAATGATGTACACCTTTGTGGCATCTACTACATAACCGTAGCTGCACAACACATTTACTGGGCTCATGAGAACCCATGCACTTGGTGCATGTGTAATTCTTGGAGTTGTTTAATCCTGGTATTAAAGTTAGGATAAACAGTGCATTTGTAGGTGAGATGTTCTTGATCACAGAACAGACACCTCTCTCTGACTGAATTTGTCCTTTTATAGACCTATCAGTTGTAATGTCAGAGGGAGATACAGAATAAATACCTACACTACCACTCCCTTTTCCAGTGGATGGAGTAGTCATAGGCTTAGATTTATTGGATTTATTCAAAGTCAATTTGGGTTTGACTGAGTTGTCAATGTTAGGTGATTTAGACTCAGGTTTAATCTTACCATGAGTCTTCAACCTGTTAACTGTTATTCTCAGCCCCTCGATTATTTGCTCGAGAGTGAGAAACTCGGTTTTATAATGTGAGCAGATTTCTGCTAAGATATTTTGAGGCAATTTCCTCTGCAAAAGTAACTTGATTGACCATTCTGAGGCTGGTACTTCAACTTTAGTACCTAAGGCCTTCACTAGAGACTCTGCTTCTAGTCTGAAGCTTTGAAGTGAGTCTGGTCTGTTACTTGGTGCATTCAGATCTAGCAATTGGTAATAAAGGTTAGCTATACTTAACTCCTTGTTGCAATTGTTCAACTTCAGCAGTTTTATAGCTTCCACATAATTACTCTCAGTGAGAGCTAAGTTATTTATGACCTTTTTAGCCTCCCCTTTGAGAAGACTAATCAGGTATGAAAATTTAGAAACTGGGTCAAGATAAGACCTGTTATCGATATGAACTTCAAATGAAGTCCAAAATATGTGTCCCAATTTTCTTCATCCAGTCCTGCAAATGTAGGTAAGTCTAAAGTAGGTAGACGAACCTCAGGTAATTGATTACTGGATTGAGACATAGTAGTATTTGTATTGGATTGATGTTTTGCTATACTGGATAGTACATCAAGTTCATCTTGAGTCTCATCTTCATACTGGGAAATATTTGCTATAATTTGATCTAGTTCCTCTAGATCAGTTTCAGTAGCATTCAGTGAGTAAAGATAAGACTGACTTGCAGATTTAACTTGATCAATTTTAATATTAGCTACTCTCACTGATGTTTCTAGTAGATAGTAATCAATGGGAGTAGCTTTAGACAAGCCATCAGACTTATTAATTAGTCTAGTTAAATGGTCTTTGAGGCCAATATAGGTTCTCCTTAATTGTTCAGGAGTAGCCATTTTAGCTTTAAGTCCAAATTTCATAGGACTTGATTGAATATTACTAATGAAGCTGGGATACTTGTTCATTAGTTAATAAGTAATACTGAGTATAGCCTAAATTCTGGCTAAATTAAACTCTACCTCACTTTGAGGTTAAATGTCCCTACCTAACAAGTAGCTAAAGATTTTGAGCAGTGCTTGCATGGCACCATTAACTTTCGCCCAGCTAGCCATCATTATCACCATTAGATGTAATGGTGATCATACAGCAGCACTCAAAACCACACACAAAAATAATGAGTACACAAATAATTAATATGGGTACACTCTAATCAGAGTTACTGTAATGTTGAATCCCACCCTTGGTAGGGTCAGCACAAAAATATATAATGTATGTACTAATTAGTAATGTTAATTGGTATCCAGTTCGAAGAGACCAAAATGTTGTTTTGGTGTCTGAGAACTGATATAGTTTAATATTAATTGATATCCGGTTCGAAAAGGACCTTATTGTTGGGTATCTGGGGCTTGAACTCATATACTAAATTAATTAATTAATGTATTGAAATAAATCGAAGGACCACCCACTTTTAACAAAAGAGGGAAAACAAATAAAAGTGATCATTTGAATGACACTAGAGAACCAGTATCTATGGATACTCATTCAAAGAATTTTCACTTGAAAATAATGAAATAGACTGTATTATTAATTAAAGCCAAAGCCTCAAATATCAACATTGGGGGGTTATATCTAGAAGTTCATATATATCTAGGAATCAGTGTGGTTCGTCACTAGTTCATTGTTGTATTAATAACATGGTAAATCTAACTACAATAAATTCAAGGATATGATAACTCCAATTATGAATACTTATGATCATGAATTACTGAGCAAAAGTAAGGTAAACACATTAATTATCAAATCTGGTAATAATTATGTACTGTAAAGATCTCACATGAATTATCTAATAATCAATAATGAGTTTGAATAAATTTATACAAAAAATGTCTTAGCTTTAAGACGATTTCTGTAACATCATTTCGTCATTCGTCCTCATGATCACAGGATCTCCACAACGGAAGAACTCGAGGTAAATAACACGACTGACGAGAAACAAACTTGCTGGCTCCTCGTATTCAAGCTGTAATCAAAGGAATTTTAAGTAGCGATTGATTAGGCTACAAATTATATTCAGATATTCATGAAACTGAATGATTTCACGAAATATACTAACTTTGTGTTTTTAGTCACTTCTCTTCCTAACGACAGACTACTCCTAAATATACAATCTCGAGTGATGCATCGCCCTGAATTATATACTTAGCTGAGCGTATTGAATACTGAAGTCTGCCGAAATCGCGTCAGCCGGTCTCCAAGTGTTCACTGCTATGCACACGTAATTACGGGTCCTGGCTTCAATTGTTGACGCGTTATTAACTGATGAGGCACTAGAGAACACATGGATAAGTAATTGTCACTTGTTAACTGGGTATCAACGTAATTCTTGTCGATAAGAACTCCCAGACGCCACCATGTGTCTCGTCAACGCTGCCTCGTGACTAAGTCTTAGTAAGTAATGGCGTCGCCTTCTTCCCAACCCGCTCTCGCATTCATCACAGAAATTATTAATCACGAATTATTCTTTTCCGCGCAATTATGGATGAAATGCAATAATAGGAACTGGGTTGCAATTATAGGGATTTAATAATTATCATAATCTCGATAAATGATC
Organism: Procambarus virginalis; assembly: GCA_020271785.1. Taxonomy (NCBI): domain Eukaryota; kingdom Metazoa; phylum Arthropoda; class Malacostraca; order Decapoda; family Cambaridae; genus Procambarus; species Procambarus virginalis. The sequence continues at coordinate 12,951 of WNGS01017748.1, read as the reverse complement.
TCTAGCGAGAAATGGAGATGATATTTATACTCTCCATAGCATTCGATCGTAACAGAATAATAACTGTTACTAAATAATTTCAATTAATAACTCGATTTTACATGATCAGGAGTCATATTATCAGCAATAGGCTCAGATTAAATTATATTAACACTACTGTTAGTGGTATTAATAACTACTGTAATTAGTAAGTGATGATGAGTTATTATAACTCAATAGTAGATGATAAGTGTTGTAAATTTCCAACAGCCTGTTTAATTGTTTCTTAGATAAGCTACCAGGGATTGATCGTGTGCCTAGCAATCCTATTAAACATATATATATATAGGGTAGAAATTGATTGAGCCATTTAACTAAACTAAGAAAGTAGAGATAGGAGAACATACTGGAGAGAGGAGTGGTACATCCTCCCTCGCCGATGGTCGAGTGCTAACTGAGGGGCGGAAGCCCCCAGTTTGGCGACTGGGGTGGCGGCCCCTGCGCCGTGTCAAGACATGTTCCCAGGTGGACTCTTCCAGGATGGGGAGGAGGGCCCACCGTGGTGGTGCCACAATTTTTTTTGTATTATTATTATTTTCTACCACAGACGTGGCCACACATAAACAATGCTAACTCGCATAAATACATTTTCTTCTGTCCTCCATGGACAGGGTTAGAGATTTATTAAACATATAGTTCAGGGATTTATTGAACAATCAACCACAGAAGGTGATTGTATTGCTTTTAAAATGCTAGGCTAAGCTACACACGTAAATACATAGATACACAGATTTATGTAGACTCTACATAAAGTGTTCGATGTGTCTGTTACATAGTGTCATTAATGTGTATTTTCAAAGGTGAGATGTAATTCTGATCAGCTTCCACATATACTTTATACACATACATATACACACACACACATACATATACACACACACACACACACACACACACACGATGGTCACTTTTACTGTGACCATCGTGTCGAGTGGACGTGGGTTTGGGAGCTCCTGGTTCACTAGTGGCGTGGGAGGGGTAATCGGGCAACTTCGAAGTGAAAAAGTGTGTACAAGTGAATGAAAAAACCCTTGGTTTTGACCAAACCCATAAGGTAGTGAAGAAAAACAGTATAAGTAGCGTAATTGAAAATAGTTGAGGAAGGAGAAGTACTGTGGCAGTGAGCAGAGTGGACCTGACCTCTGACCGTGACCTCACCCCATCGGCAGCAATACCACGTGGGAGACTCCTGGAGATTCACTCACCTATTGTGTTAGCAGGACGGTAAGATACTTGGAACCCCCTGTGCGTAAAGTTGGATTATAGCAATGACTAGGTCAGGAAGGGCGTCTAGGTCCAGCAGTATTATGATTGAAGAAGAAGATAGGTTTTGGAGGAGATGATTGGGAAATTTGTAGAGAAGAGGGATGTTTGGGTAGGTGATCTAATCCAGGGGATTAAAAGTGAAATCTTTAACAAGATACAGGACGAGGTTCAAAGACTCAAACAAGAGTTTATGGAGTATATTCAAGAGGAAATCAGGAAGAGCAGGGTAGAATGGCAAGGAGAAATAACTAGACTTACTAATGAATTTGGCAGGCATAGGGGAGGCTTGGCAGGGGAAGGGGTAGTAGGAGTAGGTGGAGGAGCGGGAGTGGGAGGGGTGGGGGTCAGCCAGGGAGGGGGCTACCAGCATGACCCTGACCTGAGAAAGAGGACAATCATAATTCATGGATTACTTGAAGTCAGGGCACCATCCAGGCAGGAAAGGATGGAGATTGAGGATTTGGAGCTACAGGGGATTTTGAGGGACATGAGAGCCCATATGGCAGGGAATGAGGTAGAAGTCCACCGCCGCATTGGACCATACAACTGTAACAGGAAACGTCCTGTCCTGGTGCAGTTCACCAACGAAGAGGCAGTTGATTACATACTGAATCACAAACACTTGCTCAGAGGTAGCGAAAGTTACTTCAACGTATATATTGACAATTCATGACAAAGGAGGAGCAGATAGCCCACAGAGCAAGCAAACCCCCACGATACAGTTCTACCCGTTTGAGCGTAGTTACGCACCCCACTGCTAATCCACCCCAGGATAACCAGTTCACAACTGATTCTCAAATCACTCCCTCCCCAAATCAGCCCTCCTTCCCCTGCTTATCTCCCCAACACCTCCCTTGACCCTTCTGACCTCACTGCAGTCAAATTCACCCCACATTCCAAGGACCCCCTCATCCCCTCAACCCCCAAATCCCATCCAGCCCTCATCCCTCAACCCCCAAAACCCACCCAGCCCTCATCCCCTCAACCCCAAAAACCCACCCAGCCCTCATCCCCTCAACCCCCAAAACCTACCCAGCCCTCACCCCTCCTCATCCCCTCTCCTTCCATGTGACCCCCCCCCTTGCGAGGGGGGTGGGAGGTTCCTCCCCCCCCTCTATCCTTCCCCCTCCCGACCTCTCAACCTCTATCTGACTCCCAACCTTACGCTATCCTCCAACCCCACTATGCCTATCAGACCCTCCCCAATCTTCAGACCCAGTATGCCCTTCCTACCCCAGACCTACCTACCCAGGCCCTACCCCAAACCCTCCTACCTACCTCCCTAGAAGCCCAGCCCCCAGTAGCCCCCCAAGCACCCCTCCCGATCTCTTTCACCCCCATACACCCCCCGGACCCCCCCTTACACCCCCCGGACCCTCCCCACCCCCAGTCATCCCCCAGACACCCCCCAGATCCCCCAGGTCCCCCCTGCCCCCAGTCACCCCCCAGACACCCCCAGATCCCCCCAGACCCCCAGAGACAGGGGAACCCTGGAACAGGAGTTTCCATGAAGAGTCTCAAGGTATGGTACACCAATGCTGATGGGGTATCTAATAAAGCAGAAGAGGTAAAAGAAAGAGTGAGTGAGGCAGATCCTGACATAGTTGCAATTGTGGAAACTAAAATTAATGACATGATCTCAGATGCAATCTTTCCTGAAGGGTACCAGGTGATAAGAAAAGAGAGGACACAGAGACAGGGAGGGGGAGTGGCACTCCTAATAAAGCGGAAATGGCAGTTTGAAGACCTGGGAAATCAGGTTACCAATGAGAGCACAAGCTTCATACATGGAACTCTAACAGTAGATGGGAGGAAGATTGTGATCTTAGTAATCTACAATCCCCCACCAAACAGTAGAAGACCCAGGCAGGAGTATGATGACAACAACAAGGCATGCATAGATGAACTGCAGAAGGCAGCACACTAGCCCACAGAATGAGAGCGAAGCTGCTGGTCATGGGGGACCTAAATCATGGAGAGATAAATTGGGAATCAAGGAATCCCCATGGAGGGACGAAACGTGGGGAGCAAAATTAGTAGATGTTATAGACAGGAATTTCCTAACACAGCATGTGAAGGAAGACACAAGGGAAAGAGGAGGAGATGCACCGAGCCTATTAGACCTGATTTTCACCCAGAACGTAGAAGATATCGAGAATTTGGAGCATGAAATACCTCTAGGGCCAGTGACCATTGTGTCCTAGTCTTTGACTACATGATGGAATTCAAACTTATGACGATGGGACAAGAGATCTGGGAAAGGAGAGTTGACTACAGGAAAGGGGACTATAGGAGGATAAGGGACTATCTGGGAGAAGTGCAGTGGGAGGAAGAAATTAGAGGAAAAACAGTCCAAGATATGATGGACCTAGTCATACAGAAATGCCAAGAGGCCGAAGAGAGATTTATACCAACAGTAAAGGGAAAAATAAGAAGGAATATAATAACCCTTGGTTTAATAGACAGTGTCAGGAAGCAAAAAAGGCCAGCAGGCGGGAGTGGAGGAAGTTCAGAAGACAAAGGACAGAGGACAACAGGATCAGATGCAACAGAGCTAGGAACGATTACATTAACATAAGACGACATCGGAAAGGGACTATGAGAACGATATTGCAATCAAAGCAAAAAACAACCTAAGCTACTACACAGTCATATAAGAAGGAAAATGTCGGTGAACGACCAAGTGACAAGGCTAAGGAAGGCAGAGGGGGCATATACTGAAATGACAAGGAAATCTGTGAGGCACTGAATGCCAGTTTCCATGGAGTGTTCACTACCGAGCCCGAGCAGCTCCCATTGTTGGAAGGGGTTACCCTAGATGAAAGACTATCAGATTATAGAGGTGACAGCAGAAGAGGTAATGAAACAGTTGACAACTCTAGATGCATCTAAAGCAGTAGGACCAGACAAAGTATCACCGTGGATACTAAAAGAAGCGGCGCAGGCCCTCAGCGTGCCTCTGGCAATGATCTTTAATGAGTCACTTATGTCGGGAGAATTGCCCAGTTGCTGGAAGAAGGCAAATGTCGTGCCGATCTTCAAGAAAGGCGATAGGGAGGAGGCACTTAACTATAGACCTGTATCACTGACAAGCATCCCCTGTAAAATACTGGAAAGAATAATTACTACGACTGGTTGCGCACCTGGAGAACGTTAGGTTTGTGAACAAACATCAACATGGGTTCTGGACAGGGAAATCGTGCCTAACAAACCTTCTGGAATTCTATGATAAAAGAGGATAAGACAGGACAGAGATGGTTGGGCAGACTGCATATTTCTGGACTGCCAAAAAGCCTTTGATACAGTACCGCACATGAGACTGCTGTTCAAACTCGAGAGGCAGGCGGGGGTAGGGGGAAAGGTCCTAGCATGGATAAGGAACTACCTAACAGGAAGGAGCCAAAGAGTTACGGTAAGGGGCGAGAAGTCGGACTGGCGAACAGTAACAAGTGGAGTACCACAAGGATCGGTACTGGGACCAATTCTATTTCTTGTATATGTTAACGATATGTTTACGGGTGTAGAGTCCTACATGTCGATGTTTGCGGATGACGCAAAGTTGATGAGAAGAGTTGTGACAGATGAGGATTGCAGGATCCTCCAAGAAGACCTGAACAGGTTGCAGAGATGGTCAGAGAAATGGCTATTGGAATTCAACACGAGCAAATGTAAAGTTATGGAAATGGGACTAGGAGATAGGAGACCAAAGGGTCAGTACACAATGAAGGGGAACAGTCTACCTGTGACGACGCGCGAGAGAGACCTGGGTGTGGACGTAACACCTAATCTATCTCCTGAGGCACATATAAATAGGATAACGACAGCAGCGTACTCGACACTGGCAAAAGTTAGAACATCATTCAGAAACCTAAGCAAGGAGGCATTTAGGGCGCTTTACACTGCCTACGTGAGGCCAGTCTTAGAGTATGCCGCCTCATCATGGAGTCCCCATCTGAAGAAGCATATAATGAAACTGGAAAAGGTTCAGAGGTTTGCAACGAGACTCGTCCCTGAGCTACGAGGGATGGGGTATGAGGAGCGCCTGAGGGAACTGTGCCTTACGACACTAGAAGAAGAAGGGAGAGGGGGGACATGATAGGAACGTATAAAATACTCAGAGGGATTGACAGAGTGGACATAGACGAAATGTTCACACGGAATAGTAACAGAACGAGGGACATGGATGGAAGTTGGAAACTCAGATGAGTCACAGAGATGTTAGGAAGTTTTCTTTTAGCGTGAGAGTAGTGGGAAAATGGAATGCACTCAAGGAACAGGTTGTGGAAGCAAATACTATTCATAATTTTAAAACGGTATGATAGGGAAATGGGACAGGAGTCATTGCTGTAAACAACTGATGCTCGAAAGGCGGGATCCAAGAGTCAATGCTCGATCCTGCAGACACATATAGGTGAGTACATATAGTGAGTACACACACCCACACACATAGGACACATATACATTATATATCGATACCACTAATACACACACACACATGCATACACATACATTTNTTATACTATTTATATGTGCCTCAGGAGATAGATTAGGTGTTATGTCCACACCCAGGTCTCTTTCGCGCGTCGTCACAGGTAGGCTGTTCCCCTTCATTGTGTGCTGTCCCTTTGGTCTCCTATCTCCTAGTCCCATTTCCATAACTTTACATTTGCTCGTGTTGAATTCCAGTAGCCATTTCTCTGACCATCTCTGCAACCTGTTTAGGTCCTCTGGAGGATCCTGCAATCCTCGTCTGTCACAACTCTTCTCATCAACTTTGCGTCATCCGCAAACATCGACATGTAGGACTCTACACCCGTAAACATGTCGTTAACATATACAAGAAATAGAATTGGTCCCAGCACCGATCCTTGTGGTACTCCACTTGTTACTGTTCGCCAGTCCGACTTCTCGCCCCTTACCGTAACTCTTTAGCTCCTTCCTGTTAGGTAGTTCCTTATCCATGCTAGGACCTTTCCCCCTACCCCCGCCTGCCTCTCGAGTTTGAATAGCAGTCTCATGTGCGGTACTGTATCAAAGGCTTTTTGGCAGTCCAGAAATATGCAGTCTGCCCAACCATCTCTGTCCTGTCTTATCCTCGTTATTTTATCATAGAATTCCAGAAGGTTTGTTAGGCACGATTTCCCTGTCCAGAACCCATGTTGATGCTTGTTCACAAACCTAATGTTCTCCAGGTGTGCAACCAGTCGTAGCCTAATTATTCTTTCCAGTATTTTACAGGGGATGCTTGTCAGTGATACAGGTCTATAGTTAAGTGCCTCCTGTGTGTGTGTGTGTGTGTGCATGTGTGTGTGTGCGTGTGTTTGAGCATGTGTGTATACTGTTATGACCCTTGTAGCCTGGTGGAACGAGTCTACCATTGTGAGCGTTTTTCTAAGTAGTTTAAGCATATGAGCAGAGGATGAGCATTTAAATAAGTGGCATGAAATGAGATGTTGATACTTTGATGACCTGACTTGATGCTAGCAGCACGTTGTGACTTCACTTGAGTCACAGCAATTGTCAGAGGTAGTCGTACTCCGTTTGATTCTCCTGGAAGGGGGTTCGAATATAGTTCCTTGTTAGTTCCGGCCGACCGGGAGCCAGTCAGCCGAGCGGACAGCACGCGGGACTTGTGATCCTGTGGTCCTGGTTTCGATCCCAGGCGTCGGCGAGAAACAATGGGCAGAGTTTCTTTCACCCTATGCCCCTGTTACCTAGCAGTAAAATAGGTACCTGGGTGTTAGTCAGCTGTCACGGGCTGCTTCCTGGGGGTGGAGGCCTGGTCGAGGACCGGGCCGCGGGGACACTAAAAAAGCCCCGAAATCATCTCAAGATAATATCAAGATAGTGGTGAAGCGAAGGCTGCTTGTCTGCAAGTGTGAAGAAGCTGTTGGGGACTTAGTACACCATTTCTCTGTGATTTGGATATATTAGAGGTGACCTGGGGGTGTTGGTCGCACCTTAGTGGAGCTCTAATTGTGTTGGTTCTTCAAGAAGAAGGGGGTTAGCAGGCGTTTCTGTTGTGCAGCCTGCAAGGCGACTCCGAGTACTCAAAACAGGACTAGAAGAAGCCTTGTATATAAAAAGCAGTCCTATAGCGTTATGTGTGGGCGGCCTGTGTGAGGGCCATGCTGAGCGCCAGGGCCTTAGTGCCCCTAAGTCATAGATCCCTGCAGTGAGCCTGTGTTGGGTATCTGGGGCTTGAACTCATATACTAAATTAATTAATTAATGTATTGAAATAAATCAAAGGACCACCCACTTTTAACAAAAGAGGGAAAACAAATAAAAGTGATCATTTGAATGACACTAGAGAACCAGTGTCTATGGATACTCATTCAAAGAATATTCACTTGAAAATAATGAAATAGACTGTATTATTAATTAAAGCCAAAGCCTCAAATATCAACATTGGGGGGTTATTTCTAGAAGTTCATATATATCTAGGAACCAGTGTGGTTCGTCACTAGTTCATTGTTGTATTAATAACATGGTAAATCTAACTACAATAAATTCAAGGATATGATAACTCCAATTATGAATACTTATGATCATGAATTACTGAGCAAAAGTAAGGTAAACACATTAATTATCAAATCTGGTAATAATTATGTACTGTAAAGATCTCACATGAATTATCTAATAATCAATAATGAGATTGAATAAATTTATACAAAAAATGTCTTAGCTTTAAGACGATTTCTGTAACATCATTTCGTCATTCGTCCTCATGATCACAGGATCTCCACAACGGAAGAACTCGAGCTAAATAACACGACTGACGAGAAACAAACTTGCTGGCTCCTCGTATTCAAGCTGTAATCAAAGGAATTTTAAGTAGCGATTGATTAGGCTACAAATTATATTCAGATATTCATGAAACTAAATGATTTCACGAAATATACTAACTTTGTGTTTTTAGTCACTTCTCTTCCTAACGACAGACTACTCCTAAAAATACAATCTCAAGTGATGCATCGCCCTGATTTATATACTTAGCTGAGCGTATTGAATACTGAAGTCTGCCGAAATCCCGTCATCCGGTCTCCAAGTGTTCACTGCTATGCACACGTAATTACGGGTCCTGGCTTCAATTGTTGACGCGTTATTAACTGATGAGGGACTAGAGAACACATGGATAAGTAATTGTCACTTGTTAACTGGGTATCAACGTAATTCTTGTCGATAAGAACTCCCAGACGCCACCATGTGTCTCGTCAACGCTGCCTCGTGACTAAGTCTTAGTAAGTAATGGCGTCGCCTTCTTCCCCAACCCGCTCTAGCATTCATCACAGAAATTATTAATCACGAATTATTCTTTTCTGCGCAATTATGGATGAAATGCAATAATAGGAACTGGTTTTGCAATTATAGGGATTTAATAATTATCATAATCTCGATAAATGATCTCTAGCGAGAAATGGAGATGATATTTATACTCTCCATAGCATTCGATCGTAACAGAATAAAAACTGTTACTAAATAATTTCAATTAATAACTCTCGATTTTACATGATCAGGAGTCATATTATCAGCAATAGGCTCAGATTAAATTATATTAACACTACTGTTAGTGGTATTAATAACTACTGTAATTAGTAAGTGATGATGAGTTATTATAACACAATAGTAGATGATAAGTGTTGGAAATTTCCAACATAACTCCGGGGGGAGAAAACTCGGGTCGCAGTGCCATGTTGAGTACTGACGTACCTATCCCGAAGTTAGTATTAAGGTTAGTATGTTAGTATGTTAGTACACACACAACGGATGTCCCGTAATTGTCAAGGACATACAAGAATTTAAGACATGAAATTTAATGTCATAATTAATAGTTTACACAAAGAAGTTAATGATTAAAGCATACAATTTAAGTAACTGAGAATCTACTGTGAGGTGAATGTCTGGGTCATTGTGACTTGTAGCTGATTGGTTACTAGACATCACAACACAGTATCATCATGATCACTCAAATTGGATGAAAAATTATTTGCTCTTAGTCAGAGCTATAATAGGCTTGTAGTTTCCTTTTACATTGTTGAGCAGCTGCTCTAGTGGGGCGGGTGCTCGGTGGATCAGAATTGTTGTCCTCGGAAACTGTTGGTGAAGCTGGTTCTGATAAACACTCTCGTTCTGCTAATTCGAGAGGTACCAACTTCTCTAATGTCTTTAGGGTAGTAGTGCCTTTGCACAAAACTCGTACTACTCTCAGGATGCCTTGGTGATCTGGGTGGATAGCAACAATTTTGCCTATAGGCCATTCTGACCTTGGTCCATCACTGTCAACTAATACTAGGTCTCCTGGTTTGAGTTGAACTTAATTATAGGGGCTCGAAGCTCCATAGTGGTACTCTCGTAGAGCGGTGAGGTACTCTCGAGTCCACACCTCATTCCACCTTTCAATTACTCTCGAGAGATGTTGGTAACTTTCTACTAAGTCACTCCTGGTTACATGGGAAGGGTCGACGGGGTCATCTTCAGCCAAAGGTATCAGAGGGCTCAGCAGACCTCCATGAATTAAATGCGAAGGACTCAGAGGCTCTCTCTGTGAGAAATCATCTGATAGGTAAGTTAATGGGCGATTGTTGACTCGCGCCTCAATTTCCACGACGAGTGTTTGGAGTTCTGAGTAACTAATTTTCTGTCTATGCAAGGTCTTCCTTAAACACTTCTTGACAGTCCCTATCATTCGTTCGTAAAACCCACCTTGCCAGGGGGCTCTGGGAGCAATAAATTTCCAGTGGCATTGTCGTCTCTGCATGACAGACTGCACTTCTGGATGATTCCATATCTCTCGTAAGCAGGCTTCTCCTGCCACAAAATTTGAGCCATTATCCGATATCATGAGTTTGGGACAGGATCTGCGAGCTGCAAATCTACGAAAAGCTTGGATGAAAGCTTCAGCACTCATGTCAGAAGTCACTTCTAGATGTACGCATCGTGTGGTAGCACATGTGAAGAGGCAAATATAAGCTTTCACTGGTATCTTATCTGGATTGCCAGTGAGAAGCAAGGCTCCTGTGTAATCGACTCCAGTGGTCTCAAACGGACGAAGATGAACTACTCTCTCTTTAGGGAGTGGTGGAGGTCCTGGGTAAGGACATACTCGGGCATCGTAGCGTTTGCAGATTATACAGAACTTAATGATTGATTTGACAGTTTGACGACCTTGAGGAAGCCAATATTTCTGTCTGAGGTCGGTGAGAGTGTCTAACACTCCACCATGCAAAGTACCATATTGATGGTGATGTAAAACTAGAAGTTTTGTAATAATGTGGTGACGTGGTAGAAGGATTGGATTCTTTGTGTCCAAATCAATTTTTGCATGAAGCAAACGTCCTCCACACCTTAATATATTATGAGTGTTGGTATCATACCAGATACCTAGAGACTTGGTTAATTTATCTGGAAGATTTTCATATTCACTTCCATATGTCTCTTGTTGTGCACGATTGATCCAGTAGATGATTACTTATGCTTGATTCCTATCTTAGCAAGAAAGTCAAACACATGTGTTGTCACTCTTAATAACTTACTCAAGTTAGAATAATTGTGAGGATTAATAGCTGAGACTCGATGAGGTTCTGGGTCTTTCATGGGAGTAGTGATACTGGTCACTATGACTTGTGGTTTCTGTTTGGGCCACTGACCACTAACAAGCCATGAAGGTCCATTAAACCACATCGAAAACTTACTTAGCTGTTTAAATGTTAAACCTCTTGATAAGTAATCTGCAGGATTGTCCTTAGTGGGGACATGTCTGAATTTATATCCAGCAGATAATTCATGAATTTCCCTAACACGATTACTAACGTAGGGAGTTTTATTGTTGTTATTTCTTACCCATTGTAAGACTGCCTCATTGTCTGACCACACTACGATCTCACCAAAGTGAATATTATTGAGTGTCTTGGTCAGGCAATGAGCCAATCTTACTCCCACTAGCAATGCAGTTAACTCCATTTGAGGTAAAGATCTCTTCTTGATTGGAGCAACTCTTGCTTTAGATGTGAGTAAAATTGATTGTGCACTATTGACTAAGTAGGCTGCAGCGCCATAAGCTTTGCCAGAGGCATCGCAAAAAACGTGCAAATTTGTAGGTAAGTTTTGTCCTGAAGCATTACGAGGAAATTTCAAAACACCTAATTGATTGAAATCCGTTGCGAGTATTTGCCATTTATCTTGCAACTCAATTGGCAACGGATCATCCCATCCCATATGTTTCTGCCAGCATTCCTGCATTAGGAGTTTGCCCCTTATTAATATAGGACTAAGTAAGCCTAAAGGGTCAAATGGTTGACTGACATATGAGAGTAATTTTCTCATGGTAAGGGATGAATTATTGGTTTGTACTGACTTGACATTCATCTCGTCAGTACCTGTGTTCCATTCCACACCCAGAACTTTTAATTGATTAGGCACCTGATAACCCGGAAATTCTTTCTCGATTATCTGGTTTAATGATTTATTGTTTGAGGCCCATGATTGTAGTGGCATATTGGCTCCTAATAACTCACGGTTAGCCTCATGGTAAATTTCTACCAATTTGGATTTGTCATTAGTAGTTCCCTGGAAATTATCGACATACAAGTTGTCACTGATCTCTGCCTTATAAGGGCTATTTGACTTCTTCAAATGTGTATCTAATGTGGCTTGAAGTAGAAACGGTGAGGAAGTCGCTCCGAAAAGCACAGAGGCAAACCGATAGGTTATGACATCACTGTCAGGATCCTGGGGATCCTTAATCCAGAGAAATTTGGTGTAATTACGATCCTCCTCTTGCAAGCCTACTCTAAGGAAAGCTTTACTGATATCAGCAGTATAAGCGAAAATACCAGTACGGAATCGTAACAGTACATCATGTAGCCTTTGTGTTAGGCTAGGTCCCGTTTGGAGACATTCATTCAAAGACACGCTGTTTGCCTTCACTTTGGCACTACAGTTGAAAACAATACGTATTGGTGTTGTCAATGAATCTTTCAACACAGCGTGATGGGGTAAATAGTGACCTGTTTTTCTGTCATCATTATCAACAACTTCAATAAATTTACTATTCAGTTGTTGCTGAATTAACTGATGATACATGTTTAATTTATCTGGCTGTTTTTTCAGCCATATTAATTGTGACTGTAATTGAGAGGCTGCCATGAAATAATTAACTGGAAGTTGTGGATGATTCAACTTCCATGGCAGTCTCACCCAGTATTGTTTGTCTTTATAGACAACTGTATCCAGATATTGCTGGTAAGTCCACATATCATCAGCACTTGGTTGTTCAGGGACAATACCTAAGTGTCTAAATCCCACAGACGATGTATAGGTGGATCAGACTCATTATCTTCAGATATTTCTCTGAAATGTAAGGGTGACTGTTCCAAGCCTAGTCACGCCACTATTGCATTGTTAGCTTGTTTGTTGGTTGGCGCTGGGTTTTTGTTGGAAAAGCACCGGTCCAGTAAGCAACTTGCCTCCAGCAGATGACAACAAATTCATTCCGTGTTGTCTGGTGCATCCAGTTATAAATTTATAATAATGGTCAGCGCCTATAAGTATACCAACTCTGTGAGGCAGTCAGAATTTATTTTGTGATCTGCTAGCCTCATGCGGTTTCGTTTAAGATATCTCGCAGTGCGAGCTAGTCGTGACC
>WNGS01017729.1:0-22696 GCA_020271785.1 Procambarus virginalis | reverse complement strand
TTTCTTCAATACAGTTCTTGGGACCCGTCCACACTTGTAGAGTAGTAATTCTACGTGGAGGGTCTGTCCCAAACAAGATGCTGTTACGTAGTCTAATTGACGATGCCTGCTGAAGAGGACACAAGGCCGCTCCTGCAGGGGGAGAGTGTATGTACTAGTTGTTCTTAGAGAAAAAAATTAGAATATTTTTATAATAAATATATAATCCTTAAAAAAACTTTAATCACTATACATTATTTCCCCCATCTCTTTCCAGAACAATCCGATGAGAAGAGGAGGAAACTCAGCCAAAAGGTGTCCACCAACTCCCCCCACACCCCAAGAGGGGGGGGGGATGGGGGTCAAAGACCTTCCCCCACTCATCACACGAAGAGATGTCAGAATTCTACTCAGATGAGGATGTAGTAAGTGAAATATGGCAGGAGCACACTGTAAACTACAATTATTAACTAACATAATTACTTATACATTTTGTGTATTTTTACCTAATAAAGCATTTAATCAATTATTTAATGTTTTTTTAACCCTGTAATATATTGTATAAAACAAGTATTATTTCTTTTCACCTTCATTTATTTTGAGTATATATATCCTATATAGCCCCGGACATATATGCATATAGTCCTGAAGGGACCATTCAGTCTTGTTTGATTATATTTCCTTTAATTAGCCCTAAACAATGACGTGGTGTTTAAGGAGATACCCAGAGTAAGTGAAATATGGTGAGAGCTCACCGTAGACTAAATTTGAGGTGGGTCTATCTGGCACACCGCCTCTGATTCCATTGTATGATAAGTGGGCCTATCTGGCTCCCCGCCTCTGAGTCCATTGTTTGATAAGTACCTCCCATTGTTTGTTAAGTGTCCCTATCTGGCACGAAATATACTACTGCCGTGGAAGAGGTGATGCTACAAGCACACATGCAGGGTAGTACTGAGGTGGCGTGCACGAGTCTCATCACACTGGATGAAGCTATCGGTGGTGAGACCCCAGTGAGAGATAACGCAGTGGGAGAGACCCCAGTGAGAGACAACTTGGAGGTAGAGACCCCTGTGGGTGACGTCACCGAGAATGATGTCACTAGAATCACGCACGCTGCGGAAGAAAACGGAGTCACGCGTGAATCTAGCCCTTTAAATACTCCGTTGGGGGATTCTATTGGGAAGAATCTCGGCCCAAAAGGTCCTTGTGGACGACACCAACTCAAAGAGTAGGTATTACAGGCTCGCAATTATTCACCTTAGAGGAATACCATAACCAAGTTAGGGAGTTGGGATTCGAAGGGAATAAAGTAGCAGAGCAAGCTATGAAACTCTGGACTGATCAGCAGGACAGAGAAAGCAAACTGTGGACTGATCAGCAAGAGAGAGAAAACAAACGCTGGACTGATCAGCAGAACCGAGAAAGTACTGAACGCATAGCTCGCATGCAGTTGCAAGTAAGGCAGGATGACCAGACAAGTGGTCGTTCAACGGAGACTAACGTTGAACAAGGTAAGACTGTCAAACTACCTAAACTAGCTAACTTTGATGAGAGGGACGACTCGATGGATGCATACATCAAGCGTTTCGAAGGTCACGCCGCTGATTGCGGGTGGGAAAGATCAAAGTGGGCACTCGCTCTTAGTGCATTGTTAAAGGGTAGGGCATTAACTATCTACCACAGTCTGGGTCCGCACCAGCGCGGAGATTACGAGGCATTGACAACAGCGCTGCTGAACGGTTTTGGCATAACTGCAGACCGGATGCTAGAGAATTTCCGTAGGGCTCAATTGCAAAAAGGTGAGACATATGTGCTCATGTTACAGCGGTTAGAATCGAGTCTAAACCGTTACTGTGAACTCATGGAGACTGCTCCTGGGAGCATGGAGTTCTATCAACTGATGATTCGTGAACAGTTCTTAGAAGCATGCGAATCGTCTCTGCGTGTCAAGCTCAAAGAGCAAGAAATTGTGTCAAATCTGTCTATGGCCAAGCAAGCTGATCTGTGGGCTGGGGCCAGGAGACAGGTGAAAGGGGTGAAGCCGCACGAGAAGCATCATGCTACAGGTATTGGCGATAGAGCTAAGCTTAAGACTGGTGTGTCGGGGGAGCAGGGAAACTCCTCCAACAAGCATATGCACAAGTGTTACAACTGCGGTAAGCCAGGTCATCGTGCAGCTGATTGCAAAGTAAAACCGAAATCAGGTTACATAGCAGGTGTGAGCTCAAGTGGTAAGAAACATCCCCACGTTGGAAAGGATCCACTAGCTTGGACCCTTGAGGTGGTGGACGGAAATGTTAACGGAAAATCGGGTAAAATCTTCCGTGACAAAGGCGCCACTACTCACATGGTAAGAAAGAGCCTAGTACAGCCAGGATCTGAGACAGGGAGACATATCTATGTCAAATTCCCAAATGGCTATGCTAAAGAGATGGTGGAGGTGTATGTGTGGGTCGACACACCTTACATCAAAGGTAAAATCTGTACCGTTCAACAGGAACGTGCTGTATATGGACTTTTATTGGGAAATGTTCCGGGAATCTCTGATTGCCCGAGTCCACCCTCGAAGAAAACGGGGGAGCGTGAGGACGCTGCCTCAGCTGTATGCAGCCGTCCCCAGCCAGCTGATCCCAAGGGCGACTCGCCCGGGGATGACGTCACAGGGAGTGACCACACCCTCACCCAGTTGAAGTATAAGGGAGAGAAAGCAAAAGAACGCAACATGCTCCAACGCTACGAGGACCCTCCTGCAGATGGATCCAACAAGCCGAAGAAGCATGTAAGACGTAAAAACAGGAGAGGACCGCAGGGCTCGACATCGACAGGGCCGATCGACCACCCTCTGCTCTCAGCAACGATCGCCGGTGTCTCAGTGATAACCGCCGACGAGGAGGAAGGTCAGCCAGGTCTCTTCAATCAACAGCAGCAGGAGACACACCGAGATGTTAAGGTTGATGATCAGCTGTCTGAAGATCAAGTCGACCAGGTTACTCGACTGGTAGCAGAGTACAAGGAGGTACTCTCTGACGTCACTAAGGTAGCAAAAGTAGAGGGTTACCGCATACCTTTGCTAGAGCAGCAAGCGGTACGAACAAAACCATATCCTGTTCCTCATCACCTTGTACCACAGGTGAGAGAAGAACTGGCATCTATGATTAATGCGGGAGTAATAGAGAAGTCGACCTCACCATACTCAAGCCCGATGGTGTTAGTGAAGAAGCCTGGGGGAGGTGTGCGCATCTGCCTCGACTTCAGGAAGTTGAACTCCATCATAGAGTTTGATGCTGAACCGATGTTCAATCAAAATGAGATCTTCTCGAGGTTAGCTTCCAGTTGCTATTTCTCCAAGCTTGATCTGACAAAAGGATTTTGGCAGATTCCATTACATGAAGACAGTAAGCGCTGCACTGCCTTCATGACAAGCGAAGGTCTCTTCCAGTTCACAGTTCTTCCGTTTGGACTGGTGAACGCCCCAGCCGTGTTCAACAGAACTATGCGCAAAGTCTTGGGGGGAATTACTGGAGTAGAAGTGTTCGTGGACGATGTGCTCATCCACTCTGCTACGTGGGAAGAACATCTGACCTTGCTAAGGCAGGTGTTGACAAGACTACAAGAAGTAGGAATGGTTGCAAAACCCACTAAGTGTGAGTTGGGGTGCAAGGAGGTCAGGTACCTTGGTCACGTGATAGGGGGAGGGTTCACCAGGCCGCTGCCTGAGAAGATCACCAAGATCAGTGAAGCCGCTCCACCCGCCACCAAGACTCAGGTTAAGTCATTCCTGGGACTGGCAGGGTACTACAGAACTTTCATTCCCAATTTCACGTCTATAGCAACTCCGCTAACTAATCTCACCAAGAAGAATGCACCTGTTAGAGTACGTTGGACAGAAATGGAGAACTCAGCATTCTCGACGCTCAAGAAGAAGCTGACTGAAGCACCCATCCTTAGACTACCAGATTCTACCAGGGAGTACATCCTTCGGACAGATGCCTCAAATACAGGTATTGGTGCTGTACTCATGCAAGAGTACGACGGTGAAATCTGGCCAGTTGCGTACTCCAGTCGTAAATTGAGCGATGCTGAGCAGAAGTACTCCACTGTAGAAAAGGAACTCCTTGCTGCTGTGGTGGGAGTAAGGAAATTCTACCAGTATCTCTATGGTAAGCGTTTCACGTTTCAAGTAGATCACCAACCCCTCAGCCACATCGGTACGCTTAAAAACGCTAACCCTAGAATAATGCGCTGGGTGTTGTTCCTTCAACAGTTCACATTCCGCGTGGTTTACATAAAGGGAGCCGACAACGTAGGTGCTGACTGGTTGAGTAGGTCAGGGGTGATTAACGAGACATCGAACGAGGGAGACATGAGCGAGGAAATGCCTCGCTCATGTCTCATGTGAGGAAATGAGAATAGTCTAGACGAGGCCCCGCCTTGCCTAGAAGGATAGAAAACGGGGTCCGCTGGACCCGGCCGCGCTCAGTGCACTCAGTTTGTGCACATGTTGTCAGCGGTGTGAGTTGGAACGAGCGCCACGCTGTGGAGCTCGATCTTTGTTGGGGGTGATATGGGAGTATGTCTCCCAAGATCCTCCCACAGCCGACTTGAATGGCTCATTGCAGTGCACAGTGCACTGATCTTGTGCACAAAGCCTATTTCCCTTAATCCTGGATAGTTTTCTGGCATGTTGGGTATCTCCAGAACGCCCACATAACCAGGAACACTTTTATGATACGTAGGCCACCGTATGTCTAGGCAGGAAGTAGATACAGGAAAGAGTTAAGCATACTGTCCATCAAGGGTCAGGGAGTACATGGCTGGTGCCCGCGTGGGACCAAGGGGAGACGCCAGCAGCGTCTGACCTCCGGGGTCAACCGGCGCGATGTTGAATAACAGCTATGACGTGTTCATGACGTCACTCCTGCTACTGCTCATCGAACGAGCTAATATGATTGGTTCCCGCTCATTTGCTGCAATGCTATTGGTCAAATTGTAACTCTTTTGTGTGTGCCCACGAGACGCCCTGAGCTTCAGGCAAGATTCATTCTTGTGAGGGATCTCTTGCAAAGTGGACGTGTTCTGTTCTACCGGCCAATAGACTGAACACCGTCTAACCCTCACCGTCAAGTTAACTCAGCGTCTTTGCGATATACCACACACTCGCCAGAATCACGAGTGTGAATATATGGTTTAGAAGCCTAAAGTGACAAATCTCCAGAGCGAAACAGACTGGTATCAGGTAACCCCTGGTGACAAAGATCGTCGTGAGTGACCTAGAGTGAACTAAGGCAGTGCCGCCGCCTAAGTAATCTGTGTGTGACATTACCACAGTGTAGTGCATGGTACCGCCACTCATCCTGAGCGTGTACCTCAGTACCTCGAGCGCCCGCCGCCGCCCTAGCTCCTACGTGACGTCACCACCTCACGCACCATCAGTGCCAGTGTGTGCGCATGTGTCTGTCTGTTAAGCATACAGCACGCCCTACTCACGAAATCATCTCAAGATAATGCGAGTACCCTCCGTGTCTACGAGCGAAACCAGCTATCAGGCCACCTACGAGTGCTTGTATAAACGAGTCTGAGTGAGTGCGTAAGGAAAGGTACCTTATCTGTAAGTACAAGATCTTGTCATTGTTTTATTGTGTCTGTGTTGATCTGAGGGATCAACCACAGTTCTCACCTTCTTATACCTGTCGCAGGTTATAGGTGAATCGACGGTGTATGCGTGTTTATCTGTGTGGTATCACAGCATTTCACTCGTCTGTGGATGTGAGCTTCACATACACCACACATTTAGTATTGTGTGATTATTATTGTGTTATTGCATATCATCATTACCGAGTATCCGGTTGGAACTCTTGTGATCCCTTTGCATACCGGCAGTTAGGTTGCCGTGTTAGTGATTGGCTGTCAACTGTGTTAATTAAGTTAGGTGGTTCTCCACGAGTGGATACGAGTCGATTAGCCAGACGTCAAGAGTCTCGCTAATGCAACCATAACTTTGCTGACGCCAATCGAAAGTAAATCAAGCACCCTGTGTATTAGTGGTTAATTTAGTAAATAAACTACTGTTAAGCTTTATGCGGTGTTTCCGTTGAACCACTTCTGAATACTGCCAATATTACTCAAGCCTTCAGCTCTAAGTGTCTTCAACATCGAGTTGCCTGTAAGTCACTAAACTATAAATTTGATGAGGACCCTAGGAGCCCCTTAAAGTGTTACATCATTGAGGAGATTCCAACAACCAACGTGGAGCAGGACCAGGTGAGGCTAGTCTGAGAAGAGACCCACAAGGACTCTAACTCGACCTTGCTCCCAGGCCCTGTACGGTTGCTCTCGTATTTTCTATTTTGCTAATTCCGACAGCTTCGTGAAGCGTCTGCCACATGTACATTGGCGACGTACGCATTGCAGTCGTGACAGCAAAAAAAAAGAAAACCCCCACACCAATGCTGTTTCAGTCATAAGATTGTGTGTGGATAAACTAAAGTCTTTGAAAATGTAATAAGTTTTACGAAACGCGCTCAAGTGTCGCGTCAGACTAGAAATAAAAATGAATTTTGGAGAATTGATTTTTCATTTGCCGTCACCAGTAAAAAGAAACATAAGGAAAATCGAGAAAATTCGTGTTAGAATTATTAATCTTTCTTTTTCGGTCATATTTAATAATATATATATATATATATATATATATATATATATATATATATATATATATATATATATATATATATATATATATATATATATATATATATATATATATATATATATATATTTATATAATGTGACGATAATCTCTTTCAAGAGAGATTGAGCCTGCTCTTCCCTACATAAATTTACTTATATATATACAAGAATAAGATGCTACCTTCAAGATACGTCTACCAGTAGTACAAAACGTTTTGACCAGGAGGCAAACGTACCCTAAACTCCCCCCACTCCACACTCCCTCCATGCTGGCTCGCCACCGTTGTCAACCAGCAAACTACCATTCCAGCTTGCCTGCCTCTGACTGGTGACCCGCTGACTGCACACCTGCACCTCTGCACAACTATTGAAGGAAACAACTATTGAAGATCTTCACCCAGTAAGGATTTCCAAGAGAGGTTCAAAGTGACTGTGGCACCAACTTCACCAGTGATCTCTACAAGAATACACTGGAAGAGTTCAACATCACACAGGTATTGTCCAGCACCCTATCATCCTGCTTCACAGGGTTCTCTTGAACGTAGTCATCTGACTATTAAAGCACTCCTAAAGAAATTTTGCAATGAAACCTTGAAGGACTGGGTTAAACAACTTGACCTTATCATGTGCATTTTCAGAAATCTCTACAATGAGTCTCTAGGAGTATCTCCTTATGAGATGTTCTACGGACGTAAGTGCCATACTCCTCTCAAAGCTTTAAAGACTCTCTACGTAATGCCACCTTCAGTGACCTTCAGAATGTGCCCCAGTTTCTTCAAAATTTAAAACACATTCTAGAGAGTACGTAAATTTGCTAATGACAATCAATTGAAAGCTCAGGAGAGGATGAAGACTCATTTTGACCAAAGCAGCAAAATAAGGAAATTTAAACCAGGAGACTTCGTGTTGGCATATTTTCCTATCCCAGGTTCTCCATTGCAAAACAAGTTTTCAGGACCCTACCGCATCAAGGAGTGCTGAAACAACCACAACTACGTTCTTGAGACTTCAGATAGGCGGCGGAAGACCCAGTTGTGCCACGTCAACCTCCTGAAGCAGTATCAAGGTACTCCCCCACAGTGTTGGTATCATTATCCACATTTAAATGTCCATACCTCCATAGTGAGACCTTCCCTGCTTCTCCTCCCGAAAGCACTAACACTGAGTCAGCGCCTTCCAACTCGGAAATCCTAACTGATCTTCATACCTATTTGCAGGACAGTAATAGTGCTCCTCTCATCAGAATCTTCAAGGAACATCAGAAGTTGTTCAGCGATGATTTACAGGAGTGTAATGTGGTTCAGCACGACATTCAGTAATGTGGTCCAGCTACTCCCTGACACCCGGCCGATTCGTCAACCTTTCTACCGAATCAGCCCGAGCAAAAAGGAAGTTATGCGTGCTGAAGTACAGTACCTCCTGGATCATGGGCTGACCACCCCTTGCGAGTCCCCTTGGGTCTCACCCTGCATCTTGGTGCCGAAACCGCACGGTAAAGTGAGGCTGTGTACCGACTACAGGAAATTGAATCTTGTGACAGTCAAGGATGCTTACCCATTACCTAGAATAGATGACATCCTTGACGCCATTGGTAATGCTCGGTATTTATCCAAACTAGACATACTCAAGGGATACTACTAAGTATGTTTGACAGAGCGAGCTAAGGAAATATCTGCCTTCACCACACCTTTTGGCCTTTACAGATATGAACGCCTTCCATTTGGACTATGTAATGCCCCGGCCACCTTCCAGCAAGCTGTCAACTGCGTCATCCATGGTTTAGATAACACCTATGCCTACTTGGATGATATCGTTGTGGCAACTAACACCTGGAACGAACATCTGCTCCAGCTGCAACGATTGTTCGCCAAGCACCTGACAGCCGGCCTCACCATCAACTTGGGCAAGTCCACCTTTGCTAAAGGTAAAGTGCGTTATCTTGGTGATGTGATAGGGAGTGGCAGCCTAGCTCCGTTAAACATACACACTCAAGCCATCCAGCATTACCCGCAGCCTACCACCAGGAAGCAGCTCCTGCGCTTCCTTGGTCTTGCCTCCTATTACCGTAGGTTTGTGATGAAGTTTAGTACGGTAGCGACACCATTGATCACTTTAACCAGCCCCAAGCAACGGTATCATTGGACCATTCAGCAAACCATTTCTTTTGAACAACTTAAATCTCTGCTCAGTTCTAATCCCATTCTCGCCTCGCCAGATATCACGAATCCTTTCATCCTTCATGTCGACGGCAGTGGGGGCGTCCTGATGCAACAATTAGACGAGGAGGTTCTACCTGTTTGCTACTACAGCTACAAGTTAAAACCCCACCAGAAGAACTACAGCACTATCGAAAAGGAACTTCTCTCCATCGTCCTGAACTTACAGCACTTTGCATCTTACCTACAAGGTGCTCGGTCTACCACCATCTACTCGGACCACAATCCCCTACGCTTCTTGCAGCAAGCCCAGTTCAACAATCAACGACTTTTACGATGGGCTATGTATCTGCAGAATTTCAACCTGGAGATCTTCTACATCAAGGGTTCTGACAACATCATAGCTGACGCCCTCCCCAGAGTCTATGAGGTAGAGGCAGCCAGAACGGGGTATAGAACGGGGTATGGAACGGGGGTATAAGCTAAAGGGAAGGATGGAAGTAACTGCAGAGGGCCTATTGGCCCATATTTCTTGATGCTTCTATATTGGAGCGGAGTCTTGAAGTGGGTAGAATATAGTTGTGCGTTAATTGGCTGTTGATTGCTGGTGGTGACTTCTTGATGTGTACACATCAAGATATATATATATATATATATATATATATATATATATATATATATATATATATAATATATATATATATATTATATATATAATATATATATATATATATATATATATATATATATATATATATATATATATATATATATATATATATATATATATATATATATATATATATATATATATATATATATATATATATATATATATATATATATATATATATATATATATATATATATATATATATATATATATATATATATATATATATATATATATATATATATATATAAGTCCTTGGTAAGAAGAACACTGACCTGAAGAGGATGAACGAGAGGATTGAAGACACTGATGCTCATGATGCACTTTACCTCATCACCAGATGCTTGTCCCTCCCCAGGCTGACCTACTTTCTAAGATGTTCGCCATCTTTCAACAATATTAAATTAGAGAAGTACGACAGCTTGCTGAAATCAACACTAGAAAAGCCCTCATTCTTTCCCTCAGCGACTCACAGTGGAAACAGCCCTCCCTTCCTGTCAGACTCGGGGGGCCTTGGAGTGCGCACAGCAACACAAATTGCTGTACAAGCGTTCCTGTCCTCTTCAGTGGGGTCTGACAACTTGGTGAAGGAAATCCTACCTGAGCACCTAGTTCAACAGGCAGGGTACATGATCCCAGCTTCACAGACTGCACAACCAAATGGGTCTCTCTCGTAGGACCAGCACCCCTACCACCGCCTTCTGAAGCCCATAAGCAATCCAGCTGGGATCGCCCCATTGCCGACCAAGAAGCTGCGACTTTGCTAGAAGCTGCAACAACACCACATGACGCTGCCCGACTTAGAGCTGTAGCAGCTCCCCATGCAGGTGATATCCTATTAGCAACCTCAATGTCAGCAACCGGCACCCGTCTCACACCACAGACCCTCCGAATTCCCTTGGCTCTCCGCCTCGCTGCCCCAATCCACACCGAATACAGGTGTATTTGCGGCGAGGCAGAGGCCAACAGGTACGGACGGCATGGCCTTCTCTGCCAAAGGACAGGTGGATGGCATGCAAGACACTACGAGGTCAATGACATTATTAAGAGAAGCCTTACCACAGCTGGTTGTCCAGCAGAGAGCCCCGTTACCTAATGTCCCGCAAATCTGATGAGCCTGTAGGTCGCCCAGACGGAATCATGGTGAACCTCTGGAAGAATGGTAGACAGTTGGTGTGGGACTACACTTGCGTTTCAACTTTAGCCAATAACTATGTTGACTTCAGTGCTACAAAAGCAGGAGGAGCTGCCAATCACTGGGAAGCAGCCAAGTCATGTAAATACAGAGACCTTGAGCACCACTACAATTTTGTCCCCATTGGCTCAGAGACACTTGGTGCCTGGGGTAAAAGTGCTGCTAGCTTTTTGAAGGATTTGGGGTCTAAGCTAATCGAAACAACTAGAGACCCTAGAGCTGCCAGTTTTCTTTTCAATGCCTTAGCGTGGCAATACAGAGAGGAGATGCTCACTGCATCCATGGTTCCTGCCCGCCATCTGAGGAGCTGGAGGAGCTATTCAACTTGTAACAAGCAGCCTTGTACCCTGCATGTAATCAATATTGTAACTTTTTTTGTGTAATGACATTTTCAAATAAAGTTAGATAAATATACACACATACCAAAAGAATAGGGGTGGTATGAGAAGAAAATATCAAAGAGTTCAGTGAGGATTCACAAGGTCTTCATTGAGTATTCTTCATTTTCTTCTTCGAGGCTATGGGTCCCTACACTTGCATCAGAGGTTGTACCCCTTCTAGGTATAAAATATAAATATATATATATATATATATATATATATATATATATAATATATATATATATATATATATATATATATATATATATATAATATATAACTGAAAACTCACACCCCAGAAGTGACTCGAACCCATACTCCAGGAGAAACGCAACTGGTATGTACAGGGATGCCTTAAACCACTTGACCATCACGACCGGACAAAGGAAGTGATAGCCTGAGCTATATGAACCACTTCCCCGCCGGCACCTGGATGGTTATCTTGGGCATAGCATTTTATCAAATCACCTCTTTTTGGGGGGCAACACGTGAGGAACACAAATGCAAACAAGCCTGAATGGTCCCCAGGACTAGATACAACTGAAAACTCACACCCCAGAAGTGACTCGAACCCATACTCCCAGGAGCAACGCAACTGGTATGTACAGGGATGCCTTAAACCACTTGACCATCACGACCGGACATGGGAGTATGGGTTCGAGTCACTTCTGGGGTGTGAGTTTCAGTTGTATCTAGTCCTGGGGACCATTCAGGCTTGTTTGCATTTGTGTTCCTCACGTGTTGCCCCCCAAAAAAGAGGTGATTTGATAAAATGCTATGCCCAAGATAACCATCCAGGTGCCGGCGGGGAAGTGGTTCATATAGCTCAGGCTATCACTTCCTTTTGTCGGTCGTGATGGTCAAGTGGTTTAAGGCATCTCTGTACATACCAGTTGCGTTGCTCCTGGGAGTATGGGTTCGAGTCACTTCTGGGGTGTGAGTTTCAGTTGTATCTAGTCCTGGGGACCATTCAGGCTTGTTTGCATTTGTGTTCCTCACGTGTTGCCCCCAAAAAGAGGTGATTGATAAAATGCTATGCCAAGATAACCATCCAGGTGCCGGCGGGGAAGTGGTTCATATAGCTCAGGCTATCACTTCCTTTGTCCGGTCGTGATGATCAAGTGGTTTAAGGCATCCCTGTACATACCAGTTGCGTTGCTCCTGGGAGTATGGGTTCGAGTCACTTCTGGGGTGTGAGTTTTCAGTTGTATCTAGTCTTGGGACCATTCAGGCTTGTTTGCATATATATATATAANCCCCCCCCCCCCCGAAAAAACAACGAAAGCTGTAACCGCCACTCCAGTAAAGAAGTTGAGGTAGTGCCAGTGACAGTAGCCCCGGTGGAAGCAGCAGTGGAGGTAGCAGCAGCCGGCAGCAGTAGCAGTAGTAGCGAGGGGGGCGTGGTTAATCACTATTCTTTAAAAATGTGGGGGAATCTTCACCTGTTGTAGTTCTTTAAGTAGATTAAAAAATAAAATATAAGTTATGTTGTTATTTTCCCCTTGTATATTGTCCAATCTGTACATAAGGGGACAATGGGAGAAGAACATTAGATATATCTTACCAGTCTCGAACAAGGAGATATTTACAACAACACGACTTCAGCATTTTACAAACACCATCCCATCACTACATTTAAACCCTCCCATTAAACATGAACTGGCTTTAATCAACATACTCCTACCAGGCGAATTAATGCCATCATCAAAGATGAGGGGGACTCTGCCGTAGATATCTATGCACTTTTAAACATGGAACTCTTTCTAAGAGTCCAGAACACTTTAAGCACCACCCCCAGGAGGGAAGTAGAGGTAGTGCCACCGCCAACAGCAGCAGCAACAGCGACAGTAGCTCCAGCAGGGGGACAGCAGCAGCAGCAGCAGCAGCAGCAGCAGCAGCAGCAGCCGCGCCAGTAGTAGTAGCGAGGGGCTGTGGTTAATCACTATTCTTAAAAAAATGCGAGGGAATCTTCCCTTGTCGTAGTTCTTGAAGTAGTTTAATAAAATATAAGTAATATTGTTTATTTTCACCCTTCTTACAAAAACCCATCCCCTGTATATTGTCCATTCAGTACATAACGGGACAATGGGGGAAGAACATTACATATATCTTACCAGTCTCGATCAAGGAGATATTTACAACAACACAAGTTCAGCATTTACAAACACCATCCCAACACTACATTTAAACCCTTCCATTAAACATGAAGTGGCTTTAGTCAACATACTCCTTCCCAGGCGAATTAATGCCATCATCAAAGATGAGGAGGACTCTGCCATAGATAACTATGCCACTTTTAAACGTGGAACTCTTTCTAAGAGTCCAGAACACTTAATATACACCTTCCACCCAAAAACCAACATATTATCAAGAAACATCAAATTCATTACAGATGTAGTTAGTCGGCTAATAACCACCGACATGCAGCTTAGCTTTAGGGATGATTTCAAAATATACTTCTCAGATAAAGAACCAATCCTCTCCTATGACCAATCTTTAGAGAGGGTATTACTAGCTTCAACTCTTAACAGTGGAAGTACTGGCTCATTAAATTCTCTCAGCTTTCAATTTAAACACAGAATAGCTAATGTACTTGGTTTTGACAGCACTCGCAAATACACCATTTATCGAGCAAAAACAGATGACATTATGTCAGCCTCCAGGACTGTGGCCTTATCGCCCCCAGACATTGATGGAGGTTGTGACTATTTACTTATTTATAGTGACGTCATCGAGCCTGAACGATACGGGGGGCAGATTGTAAATATCTTAGATGCAATCAATTATCATGACTCATATTCTAGAGGGGCTCATCCCCTAGTGTACAAAACATTAAACACTAACACGTTGGAGAAAGTAAGTATTAAAATAACAGATCAGTTTGGGCGAATGGTTAGTTTTGAAGATGGAAGGTCGGTTACGGCTGTCTTACATATTCGCCCTAAGGTATAGCAATATATATATAAAGAAGTGTTTACCAACGACTTAGCTTATTATATGAAGAGACCTCAGAATGAGTATACCGTTCCACCCGCCTTCCCAGAGGGAGTTTGGGGAGATATTCGCTCCTCTACCTAGGAGACACGGGATGAGAGGGGGGGCGATGAATGACATACGCACATTCCAAGCACCTTATCTCAGATCTGGAGGAGGTTTCTTTGGGACCTTGGCTGGTATTGCTCGGCGGGCCATACCATTTTTCATGAAAGCTGTAACACCTAGCGCTATCGATTGTGGGAAAAATGTCCTTGGTGATTTAAGCAGTGGTAAACGGGATGTAAAGAGTGCTCTGAGAACTCACGGTATTGATGCTCTTAAGAGTGTGGGAAAGAAATTGGTAATGGGGGGTAAAATTAAAAGACTCTCTAGACGAAAAAATAAAAGTAAAAAATGTAAACGAGGTCTTGGGTATAAAAATGACGTGTTTTCGCTAACGTAAGCAGTCATACTTCAACTTTCGGAGGGATCATGGGGGAGCCTAGCGGAGCTGGGGTGAAAATTCCACTGGAATATTATAGCTCCAGTATTATTGACCAATTTCCTAGAAGTAACAGAATACATAATGTGGAGAGTTCAATTGTCTCTACACAGCAAATAGACATTCTTCCTGTCAACCTCCCCATTAATCAACGTTTGCGGGATAATTACTTAGAATTCGCATCCCTGGAACCCAGGGAGCCTTCTCAGATCTAGCTAATATTGTTATAGATTTTAAGGTATCTTTAACGAAAGATGACGATACCACAAAGGGGGCGGTCCAGTTATGTAGAAAAGTTGTTCAATGTCAACCAATATTATTTGACTAGTTGTATATGAAAAGTGCTGAAATTGTCCCAAGTTTCAGTACTGCAGCGTAAATAGAAAAAGATTTTTTTTTTTTCAACGTTTTTTACACATTTTCAAGTCTACACTTCTTCACACACGTTTCAGATATAATTATTCTGTGACACTTTTCTGACACATTATCATATAATAAATGATTGTGTGATTTAGGATTTCCAAAACATCTTTAGTTTTCCTAATACAAATGTTCAAAGTTCCACCCAAAAAATTATGCAAAAAATGGCATGTTTATTGCTGTTATAAAATCAATAAATGAACTTAGAGAAAAGTGAAATCTTGCACATGTAGAGACATGCCCTCCACATATACTGTGTAAGTTTCATGTAAATTGAATAAAAAATTATTCAGTTTTGTAAACATTTGTGTCAATTGAAAAAAAAACAGAAATTAATGAGTCTAAGGTTCTAAAATCTGTGGCTGAGGTTGACATCAACCAATTTTCTCTAAAATTGGCATCCTTACAGATAGGTATACGTACAGTAAAGTGTGTAAGTTTGATGCAAATCGTCCGAAAAAAAATTTGAAAAAAAAAATTGAAAAAAAAACAAAAACTTTTTTTTTTTTCTTAAAATTTTTTCCAATTAAACTAATTATAATATTTGTTTAATATATGCTATTGTGATAGCAAAGAGTCATAGCTATGATTTCAGTTGACACTTTTGATTCATAATCGATTTTGACCATTTTGGCATAATTTTCACAACTACTTCATTATTTTTTTCTCCCTTCCTCTTTATGCTACGATGCTGAAACTTGGACCAGATGAAACACTTTTCATATAGAACTTGTCAAAAAAGTTTGATTGAAATCGAACGAGTTTTCATTTTTGCATTTTTGGAGCTAAACTGGATTGGACTGCCCCCTTAAATTGGAAGAGGATGACCATGTGGAATTTGTGAATGGCTTGTCAAATACCATGTTTAAAGGTGTTCAGGTTTTTTTAGGAGAGCAGGTAGTTGAAACAAATACTAATTTTAATTATTGGTCGTTTATTAAATTAATTACCTCCATGCTTCCATCAAAAATGTCTTCCTTGGGGAGAATTGGAGGCTTTCGTAGGGACTGGAGAGATGACGATGGTATAATCACTAATGAGTATACAAATACTTATTTTACTGGAGCAACTGCCAAGGATAAAAAATTTATGGTTGATTTAAAAAGTAAAGGTTTGTCGATGTGTTTCCCCCTCCTATTGGATATATCATCACTAGACCAATACATATTAGATAATATAGATGTGCGACTAAGATTGGAACTTTCCCCCCCATGCTTGGGTCCTAAATACAAGCGTTAACGATGGCTCCAAGTATCGCTTGCATATGGATTATGCTAAGTTATGGGTAACGCGGGTGTTCCCCTACCCAAGTGCTTACCTATTCTTAAACAGCTCATTGTTAGCATCCCCTGATCCCATAACTTATACTTTCAATAGAACCATTTCTAAAACATATGTCCTAGCAGGGAATCAAACTAGTCTCTTAATTGATCAACCGTGGGCTCAAGTAATTCCTCACAAGATATATATGGTAATAATTCCAATGAATTATTACGCTGGTCTTCACCAAGGTAATGGATTATATTTTGAAAATGCAAAGCTGAAAAGTATTGCTATGTATTTGAACAATAATGCAATTTACCGAATCGGCGGTGATTTCGATAACCATTATTCCCGCCTTTATTACAAAACTTTGAAGACATTAGGCTTAGAGCGTGATTCACTACTGCTCTATGACTCTTTTAATAAGGGAAGATCAATATTCGCCTTTGACTTAACCTCCATTCAAACGAAGGATTCCCTCCCTGTGGAGAAATCTGGCAACTTGCGTATGGAGCTTGAATTTGGTGGTGGTGTTACATATAACAGACTGGTTATACTGTTTGGGGAAACGACAGGAGTACTATCCATCGATGGACAAAGAACTGTTCTATGCGACGTTCGAGCATAAAAAAACACAATGAATTGTTATGATATAAATATTAATTTAAAAGATAATCTAGGGGATCGAGCGCTCTACCTGGGCTGTTACAACGCTGAGGAGATAGAACAGTTAAATATCTCCTCAAGACAACCTATTGTTTTCATAACTAATATTTTACCATCACACAGTAGAATCACTATGGGACATTGGGTAGAAATTTATGTTGATGAAGTTAAGCATCGGATGTTTTTTTTTGATAGTTATGCAATATCACCGGCTACTTACGGGCATCATTTTCAAGGATTTATTAAAACTAACAAAATAAGAAAGGTGTTTGGAATGCCACAGACTCCAAAGTGATTTTACTCTTGCCTGCGGGCTCTATTGCATCATATTTGTTCATAGAATAAGCCACCTGGGCTTGCCTTCAACAGTACATTACTTACATAATGTATTTTCCAGCGTTACTTTAAAATTAAACGATAAACTCGCCCTCTCTTATGCGAGACGATATTTTCCTATGAAACATCATTGTGTTAGGACATTTTGTAGAGGTATAGGAGTTGGTTCTTATAGGTGGTGTAGAGAATATTTTTGTTAGCTAGGCAACCTACCTAACAAGGAGTGTAGCCTCCTATAAAAAGCCCTCCCCCCCAACCCCCAACCCCCTCAGAAGACTGTCTTCCTCCTACGAAATGGAAGGTGTCTCTCAAAAAAACACCTGCTGGGAAAATTGAAGTCCTTGAAGGACCTGGTTAGTATTACCCTCACTTTCTGCTAATAGATTTATTTTATGTTTATTTCCCCTAATAAAAAAAGTTTGTATATCCTCTATTTCACCTCTTATGTTTTCTTCAATACAGTTCTTGGGACCCGTCCACACTTGTAGAGTAGTAATTCTACGTGGAGGGTCTGTCCCAAACAAGATGCTGTTACGTAGTCTAATTGACGATGCCTGCTGAAGAGGACACAAGGCCGCTCCTGCAGGGGGAGAGGTATGTACTAGTTGTTCTTAGAGAAAAAAATAGAATATTTTTATAATAAATATATAATCCTATAAAAAACCTTTAATCACTATAAATTATTTCCCCCATCTCTTTCCAGAACACTTCCGATGAGAGAGAGGAGGAAACTCAGCCAAAAGGTGTCCACCCAACTCCCCCCACACCCCCAAGAGGGGGGGGATGGGGGTCAAGACCTTCCCCCACTCATCACTGACGAAGAGATGTCAGAATTCTACTCAGATGAGGATGTAGTAAGTGAAATATGGCAGGAGCACACTGTAAACTACAATTATTAACTAACATAATTACTTATACATTTTGTGTATTTTTACCTAATAAAGCATTTAATCAATTATTTAAAGTTTTTTAACCCTGTTAATATATTGTATAAAACAAGTATTATTTCTTTTCACCTTCATTTATTTTGAGTATATATATCCTATATAGCCCCGGACATATATGCATATAGTCCTGAAGGGACCATTCAGTCTTGTTTGATTATATTTCCTTTAATTAGCCCTAAACAATGACGTGGTGTTTAAGGAGATACCCAGAGTAAGTGAAATATGGTGAGAGCTCACCGTAGACTAAATTTGAGGTGGGTCTATCTGGCACACCGCCTCTGATTCCATTGTATGATAAGTGGGCCTATCTGGCTCCCGCCTCTGAGTCCATTGTTTGATAAGTACCTCCCATTGTTTGTTAAGTGTCCCTATCTGGCACGAAATATACTACTGCCGTGGAAGAGGTGATGCTACAAGCACACATGCAGGGTAGTACTGAGGTGGCGTGCACGAGTCTCATCACACTGGATGAAGCTATCGGTGGTGAGACCCCAGTGAGAGATAACGCAGTGGGAGAGACCCCAGTGAGAGACAACTTGGAGGTAGAGACCCCTGTGGGTGACGTCACCGAGAATGATGTCACTAGAATCACGCACGCTGCGGAAGAAAACGGAGTCACGCGTGAATCTAGCCCTTTAAATACTCCGTTGGGTGGATTCTATTGGGAAGAATCTCGGCCCAAAAGGTCCTTGTGGACGACACCAACTCAAAGAGTAGGTATTACAGGCTCGCAATTATTCACCTTAGAGGAATACCATAACCAAGTTAGGGAGTTGGGATTCGAAGGGAATAAAGTAGCAGAGCAAGCTATGAAACTCTGGACTGATCAGCAGGACAGAGAAAGCAAACTGTGGACTGATCAGCAAGAGAGAGAAAACAAACGCTGGACTGATCAGCAGAACCGAGAAAGTACTGAACGCATGGCTCGCATGCAGTTGCAAGTAAGGCAGGATGACCAGACAAGTGGTCGTTCAACGGAGACTAACGTTGAACAAGGTAAGACTGTCAAACTACCTAAACTAGCTAACTTAGATGAGAGGGACGACTCGATGGATGCATACATCAAGCGTTTCGAAGGTCACGCCGCTGATTGCGGGTGGGAAAGATCAAAGTGGGCACTCGCTCTTAGTGCATTGTTAAAGGGTAGGGCACTAACTGTCTACCACAGTCTGGGTCCGCACCAGCGCGGAAATTACGAGGCATTGACAACAGCGCTGCTGAACGGTTTTGGCATAACTGCAGACCGGATGCTAGAGAATTTCCGTAGGGCTCAATTGCAAAAAGGTGAGACATATGTGCTCATGTTACAGCGGTTAGAATCGAGTCTAAACCGTTACTGTGAACTCATGGAGACTGCTCCTGGGAGCATGGAGTTCTATCAACTGATGATTCGTGAACAGTTCTTAGAAGCATGCGAATCGTCTCTGCGTGTCAAGCTCAAAGAGCAAGAAATTGTGTCAAATCTGTCTATGGCCAAGCAAGCTGATCTGTGGGCTGGGGCCAGGAGACAGGTGAAAGGGGTGAAGCCGCACGAGAAGCATCATGCTACAGGTATTGGCGATAGAGCTAAGCTTAAGACTGGTGTGTCGGGGGAGCAGGGAAACTCCTCCAACAAGCATATGCACAAGTGTTACAACTGTGGTAAGCCAGGTCATCGTGCAGCTGATTGCAAGGTAAAACCGAAATCAGGTTACATAGCAGGTGTGAGCTCAAGTGGTAAGAAACATCCCCACGTTGGAAAGGATCCACTAGCTTGGACCCTTGAGGTGGTGGACGGAAATGTTAACGGAAAATCGGCGAAAATCTTCCGTGACAAAGGCGCCACTACTCACATGGTAAGAAAGAGCCTAGTACAGCCAGGATCTGAGACAGGTAGACATATCTATGTCAAATTCCCAAATGGCTATACTAAAGAGATGGTGGAGGTGTATGTGTGGGTCGACACACCTTACATCAAAGGTAAAATCCGTGCCGTTCAACAGGAACGTGCTGTATATGGACTTTTATTGGGAAATGTTCCGGGAATCTCTGATTGCCCGAGTCCACCCTCGAAGAAAACGGGGGAGCGTGAGGACGCTGCCTCAGCTGTATGCAGCCGTCCCCAGCCAGCTGATCCCAAGGGCGACTCGCCCGGGGATGACGTCACAGGGAGTGACCACACCCTCACCCAGTTGAAGTATAAGGGAGAGAAAGCAAAAGAACGCAACATGCTCCAACGCTACGAGGACCCTCCTGCAGATGGATCCAACAAGCCGAAGAAGCATGTAAGACGTAAAAACAGGAGAGGACCGCAGGGCTCGACATCGACAGGGCCGATCGACCACCCTCTGCTCTCAGCAACGATCGCCGGTGTCTCAGTGATAACCGCCGACGAGGAGGAAGGTCAGCCAGGTCTCTTCAATCAACAGCAGCAGGAGACACACCGAGATGTTAAGGTTGATGATCAGCTGTCTGAAGATCAAGTCGACCAGGTTACTCGACTGGTAGCAGAGTACAAGGAGGTACTCTCTGACGTCACTAAGGTAGCAAAAGTAGAGGGTTACCGCATACCTTTGCTAGAGCAGCAAGCGGTACGAACAAAACCATATCCTGTTCCTCATCACCTTGTACCACAGGTGAGAGAAGAACTGGCATCTATGATTAATGCGGGAGTAATAGAGAAGTCGACCTCACCATACTCAAGCCCGATGGTGTTAGTGAAGAAGCCTGGGGGAGGTGTGCGCATCTGCCTCGACTTCAGGAAGTTGAACTCCATCATAGAGTTTGATGCTGAACCGATGTTCAATCAAAATGAGATCTTCTCGAGGTTAGCTTCCAGTTGCTATTTCTCCAAGCTTGATCTGACAAAAGGATTTTGGCAGATTCCATTACATGAAGACAGTAAGCGCTGCACTGCCTTCATGACAAGCGAAGGTCTCTTCCAGTTCACAGTTCTTCCGTTTGGACTGGTGAACGCCCCAGCCGTGTTCAACAGAACTATGCGCAAGGTCTTGGGGGGAATTACTGGAGTAGAAGTGTTCGTGGACGATGTGCTCATCCACTCTGCTACGTGGGAAGAACATCTGACCTTGCTAAGGCAGGTGTTGACAAGACTACAAGAAGTAGGAATGGTTGCAAAACCCACTAAGTGTGAGTTGGGGTGCAAGGAGGTCAGGTACCTTGGTCACGTGATAGGGGGAGGGTTCACCAGGCCGCTGCCTGAGAAGATCACCAAGATCAGTGAAGCCGCTCCACCCGCCACCAAGACTCAGGTTAAGTCATTCCTGGGACTGGCAGGGTACTACAGAACTTTCATTCCCAATTTCACGTCTATAGCAACTCCGCTAACTAATCTCACCAAGAAGAATGCACCTGTTAGAGTACGTTGGACAGAAATGGAGAACTCAGCATTCTCGACGCTCAAGAAGAAGCTGACTGAAGCACCCATCCTTAGACTACCAGATTCTACCAGGGAGTACATCCTTCGGACAGATGCCTCAAATACAGGTATTGGTGCTGTACTCATGCAAGAGTACGACGGTGAAATCTGGCCAGTTGCGTACTCCAGTCGTAAATTGAGCAATGCTGAGCAGAAGTACTCCACTGTAGAAAAGGAACTCCTTGCTGCTGTGGTGGGAGTAAGGAATTCTACCAGTATCCTATGGTAAGCGTTTCACGTTTCAAGTAGATCACCAACCCCTCAGCCACATCGTAGCTTAAAAACGCCACCCTAGAATAATGCGCTGGGTGTTTGTTCCTTCAACAGTTCACATTCCGCGTGGTTTACATAAAGGGAGCCGACAACGTAGGTGCTGACTGGTTGAGTAGGTCGGGGTGATTAACGAGACGTCGAAGATCGAATGAGGGAGACATGAGCGAAGTCAAATGCCTCGATTAATGTCTATGTGAGAAAATGAGAAATAGTTAAGAGCTCCCGCCGTGCCTAGAAGGATAGAAAACGCGGTCCGCTGGACCCGGCCGCGCTCGGTGCACTCAGTTTGTGCACAAGTTGTCAGCGGTGTGAGTTGAGCGAGCACCACATGTGGAGCTCTATCTTTGTTGGGGTTGATATGGGAGTAGTCTCCCATAGATCCTCCCACACAGACCGACTGAATGGCTATGCAGGCACAGTGAACTTATCTTGTGCACAACGCCTATTCCGCTTTAACCTGGATAGTTCTGGCTATGCGTGTGTGTATCTCCAGAACGCCCACATAACCAGGCACACTTTGTAAATGATACAGTATAGTCCACACGTATGTTCGGCAGGATAGTGATACAGGACATATCCTAGAGTTGAGACGCCATACTGTCCATCACAAGGAGTCAGGGTAGTACAGGCTGGTTGCCCCGTCGTGGGACCAAGTGAGACGCCAGCAGCGTCTGATCTCCGGGGTCAACCGGCGCGATGTTGAAATAACAGCTATGACGTGTTAAATGACGTCACTCCTGCTACTACTCATCGAACGAGCAAATATGATTGGTTACCGCTCATTTGCTGCCATGCTATTCGTCAAATTGTAACTCATGTGTG